>JANHZU010001295.1:163319-181341 GCA_032468055.1 Acrochordus granulatus
GACTAATCATGCAAGTTTTTCTCAGTAAGGTTTTTCAGAAGTAGTTTGCCATTTCCTGTTTCCTAGGGCTACAAGAGAGTGACTGGCCCAAGATCACTCAGCTGGCTTCATGCACAACATAGCATTAGAAATCAGTCTCCTGGTTTTTAGCTTGGTTCCTTCACCACTATACCAAGCTGGCTTCCTTATCTACCCTATTTAAAGATATTGACATTTTTATTGGAGCTGTATATTCAGCTGAACATAGAATATATAATATTTGATAGAGTTTGCATTAGTGTGGCCTCTGTGTAAGAAAAGTAAAAATGAAAAACATTTGTGTATTTATCAAATTTATATAGTCACCCCTCTCTCAAATGTGACTCTGGAGTTGTTGCAGTGCTCTTGGTTTTCTATGTAATTGTGCATGCAAACAGCGATTAGTGACTTTACAGTAAAATCTCTGTTTTTGGCTCTTTGGGGAAGCGAAGGGTAGTCTTATATTATAAATTCTCTTCCATTTATACCATCTCCTTATTATCATAATACAGATTATGTGTATAGACAGTTATCATTCATTGAACAACCAATTACTTCTCACAATAAGTGAACCTAGTTGAGCTACTGCAGAAGGATAAACATGTGGTGGGAGTTGCTCACATTAAGCAAAAAAGTGCATGTGAATGCCAGGGATGTTAGTGTTTTTAAAAGCCAGAGAGGGGAATAGATTCCATGACAGGTCAATTCAACTCCCTTGCTTCATCCTAGCACCCCTGGAAGTAGTTCCTGCTTAAGCAGAACTCCATGTGGGCAGGTCTGAATGAAAGGTTTGTCTCTTATATTTCACAGTATGAAACCAACTGAGATCCCTTGGGGAGATGCAGGTGCCTTGTATGTAGTAGAATCTACTGGAGTCTTCCTCACTATTGACAAAGCTACGGTAAGTATCTTGAGATAGGTCCCTTCTCTGAGATAGGAGAACCAGTGTCATTCCCTTTCATAATATTTCCTGGGTTTGAGCAGATATCATTAGATGCTTGTTTTATAAGGGGCCGGCACAGATTTCCACTGTACTGGAACAGAACGTGCAGTCTTCCAATTATTCCCCAGCAGAGGCTATTTGTCAATTGACTGTGGGACAGCAGATTCCAGTGCTCCATAACTGATGGCTTGAAACCTGCCACTTTTGTACAGGCTCATCTTCATGGAGGAGCCAGACGAGTCGTAGTGACTGCCCCATCACCTGATGCACCCATGTTTGTTATGGGAGTCAATCATGAGAAGTATGATCCATCTAGCATGAAAATTGTGAGGTAAGATAAATCTTGGCCAACTGGAGAAAAGCTTGTGGATTGACAGAGAAGCACTGGCTGTGATGCTCTTTCAAAGATCCAATTCTGTGGACTTTTCAATTGAAAGGAAGTTAGACACATGTGCCTGGAGGCAGAGGAGATAATATCTGATAGGATATAAAGAGAGGAGAAAGTGATGCTGATGGAAATATAAGAGATTCAAAGCGTCTTCCTAAATGGTTAAGTTGCTCAGAACATCAGAGCTAAGCTGAAACCTGTCCAGTCCTTTTGTTCAGCAATTTGTGACATACTGGCTGTTTTCGTGCATTTAACCAAGCCAGTTACAAACAACAACTTGCACAAATCTTTCTTTTCCTCTTTTATTAGACTTATCTATTCACTTTGCAAAGCAGCTTTTCTCAAAAACACAATGAAGACATTAATATATTAAATATATAGCAAGAAACAGTGAAAGTACATAAAAATAGATCTACCCTAAGTTGCAATTTTTTTCTTTTCTGTCAGCAACAACTTCATGCTTCCTTCTAACCCCAAGTATGGAAAAAAGAATCAAATCTTAGAGAAGACCAGTAGGTTCTCATTTATTTGTTTAGACAATCTATGCAGCTGGTCAATGGAAGTAAATAATCAATACAAAAACAATGCAGTTCTCTCCTCCCTTTAAGCAATTAAAACAATTCAGTAGAAAGAAGAAAACCAAGGCACAGTATAGCAATTTCATAAAAATAGACACAAGCATACTGAGCTTCCCTAACATCTCAGCCTTGAAACGTAGGGGAAAAAAGCCAGGTTTTAACAACCTTCTGGAAGTTTAAGAGGATTGAGACCATCTGAATCTTAGGAGGGAGGCTGTTCCTTAAGATAGGCTGAGAGAGCAAATTTTAGTGACTAGTGGCTGTATTCACACCATTTAAAAACTTAGTTGATTAAGATTGCTTTGAAATTTCATCCTGTTGGGTTAGTTTATGGGCCAACATATTGGGCAAACCCCAACTACTAGGAAAATTTGGCTCTGCTTTATCCTAATAATCGAAGCTTGTGGCACCCTTTAGAACTTTCCCTAAAATCCTGTAAATGATGCTGCTTTGGCATGTTATCATTAGAAAGATGGTAGTCTTAGATTCATCTTTGTTGGATTTGGAGGTGGAGCTAAAAATATAGGAGAACCTAAGAATATAGATCTGTGTTGAGATATATCTTAATGTGCAGGTTGGTTGGGTACTGAACCAAAAAAGTCAGGGTAATATGTAACTCTTGCTTTCCAGCAATGCTTCCTGTACAACCAACTGCCTGGCACCTTTGGCCAAGGTCATCCATGATAACTTTGGTATTGTGGAGGGCCTGATGGTGAGAGCCATGTCAAATTCCTTCTAATATACTCATTTGTTTATTGATTTTTTGACAATTTTATGTTGCCAAATTCATATGAGAGAGTCATGAGTTAAGGTACTAGACTAGAAGCCGGAAGATTATGTGATTATTGGCTTTAGGCACAAAGCCAGTTGCTAATGTTGGGTCATTACTTTCATTCTTGGGAAGAAGACAAGGGTAAACCACTTCCAGGATCTTGCCAAAAAAAACTTCAGGGTCTTGTCCAGGAAGTTGTCAGAAGTCAAGACGGATTTGAAGGCATCAAAAAAAAAATAAATCTTGGACCTCTGCAGTTAAGGACATATAGAGTTTGCAGAGCTATAAAACCACCCAACCCCCAAAAATAAGAGTTGAAAAATGACTTCATTCCTTAAAAAACGTGCTTTCTCCTTCTAATAAAATCAAGATACTCCTATTCCTTTGTCTTCTATAGATATGAAGGCCTGGGAATAATGGGGCTCTTCCAGAGATGGTTGTGTGTATTAATTAATCCCATGTGGCAAATTTCAGTTTTCCAAGTTTTATAGGTATTCTTCAGTCCATAAACACCAGGCTAAATATCAGTTTTGGGGACTAAAATTCTGGCTATGGTTAGTTAACAGCTATATTTTTCTCTATTTCCATATAGCCAAATCATTTGTAAATTGCTTCTGCTTGTTTTAATGGACTTTTTTTAGATTTACTAGGGGATTTTACCTAGTTTTGCAGGCAGCTCTGCAGAATGCTATAGCATTTGTATAGCAGTCAAATCACATTTTAGAATGATTGCAAATGCACCATAAAATATTGTGTATCAATTCCATTTTTACATACAAAAATAATACTTTTAGGATATCTAAGTAGCTGGTTAGGTTAAATCTACAGTTGAAAATGCCTTGTATGTCTGTTTTTATACTGACTGATATCTCTGGTTTGCAGACCACTGTTCATGCTTACACTGCCACTCAGAAAACAGTGGATGGACCTTCTTCCAAGGCATGGCGTGATGGGAGGGGTGCTCACCAGAATATTATTCCAGCTTCTACTGGTGCTGCCAAAGCTGTGGGCAAGGTCATTCCTGAACTTAGTGGGTATGGAGAACAAATTTATCTTCTGAAAGGGGGGCTTTGCCTGTGTGTTTGGGCTAATCCTAAAGGTGTGACCAACTGATAAACAAGGATGTATTTCTAATTTCTGATTTGTGACCATGAGACAGATTGGAAAGTACAGAACTGCCTAGGATTTCACTCTGCGAATAATTGTCTCTCAGACAACTAGATGTTTTTAAGTATTTATCCCATAATCTTTGATCATCAGCCATGCTTGCTTTGAATAATGAAACTAATGTAAAACCCATAGTTACTTCTATTCAGTTTGTTACATATACAGCTGTTGAGATGGATCAATCTACCCCAATATGGGTAATGGTGATTCTAAGGATGATGTCATTAAGAAAATATCAATAAATATCACAAAAGCAGAGACAACAAGATAGTGCAGATTCTGCCAATACAGTACATTATTTATTACAGTTGGGAATAGTTAGCTGGGATGTTAATCTTAGATGTCAAATTGTCAGTTCTTACCCTCATTTTCTTGGGGGGAAGGAAATGGGATAAGAAGACATTTCAAATCTAGACTGCCATGGGGACTGTTTCTTTCTCCTCTTAATGATCAAACCTCCCTCTGACAGGAAGCTGACTGGTATGGCATTTCGTGTGCCAGTGTGCGATGTGTCTGTTGTTGATCTGACCTGCCGCCTCTCTAGGCCAACTACCTATGCTCAGATTAAAGAAGCTGTCAAGAAGGCAGCTAAAGGATCACTGAAAGGGTACCTGGGATATACAGAAGATGAGGTAAGCATGCTATTTATATTTCTAGTGGCAATCTGTGGAAATGGAGGAATATTTTAAGGTTCTCTGATAAGCTGATTTAAGGATACAGTCAGCAGGTTTAACACAAGATAACGTCAGAGTACTCTGGCAGTGCTCTGTTCAATACCTGATTGTTGTCTGTAATTATGCTGGCTTGTGGAAGCCTATAATATGGGACAAACTAGGAAAAGTGATTGATGGATTTCTTGCTGGTGGGAAAAATACCCACCTGTTGCTAATGTGGGCTGAGGCCAAAGAAGGAAGGAAGGAAAAGTTTTGACAGACAAGCTAGCAAATTTAATCTCATGTCAAGAGCTGATCTATGAAGTAGATGGAGGTTTCTGCCTTCCCTCCTTTACCAGGAAACCTCTGTTCACCTAGTGGATCAACCCTTACCTCTCTGGCAGATTTTCCATGGAAAATCTCTTTCATCTTATGGGCTCTTTCTGTCATCTGACTTGTTCTTTTCACTCATTTTTCCTCCCTGTCACTATCTTGCTCTCTTGTACTGTCTCTACAGAGATGTTGTATGTGTGTATGTCCTGATAAGTGTAGTTAATGGATTTTCCTGCTTCAGCCTCTGCTGCTTTTGCTGTCAGTCAGGCAATTTATCTATTCAAGTACACAAGCAGTTCACATCAAGTGCCCTCTGCTTTGTCCTGGTGCTCAAGCCTTAATGCTTTAGCCAGTCTTCAAAGAGAAGGGACTGTATTTGCTGCTGCTGAAAATAGCCAGACAGATCTCAGCCCCTTCTGTGTCGCTACCATAGTCCCAATAGAGGAGAACATTTGTAGCTCAAGAAATTATCAAGAAAGGAAGAAACCACAAACCCACCAAAACTGGCAGGGCAAACTGCTATACATAAACAGGCAACAAACCCCACACTCCCTTAGATTGGTGATGTTACCTAACTGGGTAATGAAATGCTTGCAGGAAAATAACCAACCTCAGAGAGCACCAAGGACTGCACACCACTGACATGCCACAGATTGTTATGTTATGTTAGAAAGTTATGTAAGGAGAAGATGAAAAGTACCTTTTTAATCTTGAATCAGATAAATATGGTTAGCTATTCTTAGCTATGGGCTGGAGATGAAATGAAGTTATGTTATGAGGATATGTCCTTAATAATGGCAAATTAGATGTTTTTGAGGCATAGGAGGAACCTAAGGGCTAACTGTAGTTTGTAATAATTAAAAACAATTGTAAAGTTAGCCAGGCAGGGTTTCGATAAAGGACATGTTCTGTTTTATATGTGCCTGTGGTGTCTGTCCAAAATGGTGAACCTCTTAGCCAGACAGTTTAAATCCTTGTTGTGTGCAAAACATTTGAAGCACTCCATTATAAGTCTGAAACTGTTTTGATCCTCTTAGAAGTGTTTGTGACTAAAAATTCTGAGCCCAGAATGCTGGTTTGCCATTTATTACAGAGGCCCCTTCCATCTTTTTGTATACTGTAACTTTCTTTCCTTGTTTTCAGGTTGTTTCTACTGATTTCATTGGTGACAGTCGTTCCTCTATTTTTGATGCTGGAGCAGGAATCTCCCTCAATGATAACTTTGTGAAGCTCATCTCCTGGTAAGCTAAGAACACTCAGTTTCATTTCCCAGTCAAACTTTCCAAGATTGCATTATTCATATAGGAATATGGCCAGGGCATTATCTCCTGATCCTTTGCCACGAGGAGAATTGCTCATCAAAATTGCTGTTTTGCTTGAGTTGTGTTTCTTGATCAAGAAGTATATAGTAGGATTCTCAAAGCACCAGACCACCATTTGCAAAGTAATTTTATCAGCTAATGCCAGTGTTCAGATACTGGAGTAATACTGAACTGTAATATGGAATATGTATCTGGGCATATTTTCTCATTTAAAAGTGGGATGTTTTCCCAATTCACAAAGTATACACTGCATTCAGATTTGAGATTTTCTTAGCATTAATTAGAGCTTAGAGACTAACCTGCTGATCATCCACATCTCATGCATCTTACCTAAAGATTCCTGCCTAGGACATTACTGCTTGGCACATTGCTACTGGTATAAGTTTTATTACTATTACTTGCAAGCAAGCCAAAAAACCTCCAGTCCACCACCTACTGCTATAAAAAAAGAAAGTCTGTGAATGGCCAATCCAATTGGATCTACTCTGTGTGGATCCTAGTGGGAGAAACTTTTCCCAGTTCTACTATTTTTAAAACCGTTCCTTTCTACCATGCAGATGAAAAAAGTGCGCGGTGCTATAGGAGCAGATCATCTTTGTGGCTAATACCACATCTTTGTTTAATAGGAGGACTAATGTCTGCTTGCTTCTAAATTAGCCTGGTTTTGACACTTTACTAAAATACACCTTCTCATTTAACAACTATAATCTATTTCTTAAATTGGAAGCAAAATGGTTAAGTAAACATGATTGAAAAAGAAAAAATGCTGTGAAGATCACTGGTTGCTGCCATCTAATTCAGATAAAGTTCTCTCATACAGTGTCTTGTGCTTGACCTTTTTTGTGCCTTCTTGCTAGGTGGAGAGATTGCTTAAACAAGCTATCTCTTCCAGAGCTGTTTCTCTGTGCAACATTTCCTTAAAAAGGTCTAAGAGCAAGTTAACAAGCTCAGCTCTGTGACCTTAATTAATTGATCAGAATCCTCCCCTGCCTGAAATTGATCAGACCTTAATTCACAGTGAAGGGTTTTGTTGTCAAGGGCAGGAAATTTGGTCCTAAATACAGACATTGGACAAAAAATGATTTTTTAAAAAATTAACTGTCTTATTATGAATGGTCACTAATCAAGGAGTGTGGCTCTATAACTAATGCTGAGCTGCAATAAATTATAATTATTGATGATAGTTAATGCATTTTTCCTTATCCAAACATTATTCCAGAGTCTGGATTTAGAGGAGTTGGAAAACCAAAGTATGGAATAACTTCAGAAGGACATTGTATATTGAAGATACTCCAGCCTTTTGTCTTGTGTACATTGTTGTTCTTGAATATAAAGATTTGCTTATTTTTTTCCTGGCAGGTATGATAATGAATATGGGTACAGCTGTCGTGTAGCAGATCTCCTGAAGCACATGTACAGCAAGGAAGAGATGTGAACCTTGAATCTGCATTGCATTCCAGGCATTTCAACAGTGGGCCTCACCACTTTTAGTCAATAGGTTCTTTGCTTCAACCACAGAATGCTGAATACTGCACTTTGTGTAAAGCTTTGTCTGTACATGTGTGTGTATCTGTGAGCGTGAATCCTGATTTCCATGGCAGCTTATATAGTGAAGAAACACTGCACCAAATTCCTCCCTGGAGAAAGAGTCTAGCCTCCGGGGTTATGCATTGGTTTGTGTGGCTGTAGCATCTTTGAGATCTTGCAAATGTTGAAATAAAAACCACTGGGGTTAACCTGACCTTGATTGTATCCCTGTGATCCTAATGTCCTAGGGATTTTATCATTCATGGATGATTTTCTCATAAGAAAAATTAATGCCAGAGTTTACACAAACACATCACAAATATAGTAATAGATATTTTGAATTTATTGGAGGTCAGATGTGGGTTAGAAAGGCTAAGCAGATGCCTCCTTCTTAATCATTCCTTTCAGTGGTGTGAAATGGATTCCTCCAGACCATGATAGATAATTTTCTGAATGGAACCATTTACTAGAACTGTTCGGAAATACAGCAATGATCATTTGGGTTTTTTTTAAAAGAAAAACACTTTTTATTCAAAGCATCTGGTATAATGATAAATACGAAGGAGAAAGTCTCTCTTCTGTTTTTATAGTGGGAATCAAAAGGGATCCTAGATGCAGATGTTACTGAGATGTAGCTCCCAACATTTAGTTTTCACAGCTCCAAGTTCTGCAAGACATGTGAGAGAAAACTTTTACACCTAAGCTTTTTCAAGACTTCCTCAACACTGTAAGAATGCTAAGCTATTTTACTTAAGAGAATGGGAATTCTAGATTTGCCTTATTGCGAATGGTAATAGTGTTTTCATCTTTGGTTGAGCTTATTTGTGTTGCACTGGTTTTCTGGACTGCAATCTAATTTTACCACATGGACAATTTTAGTCTACTATAGGAAGACTCCAGGAGGCAGTGCAGGACAGGGAGGCCTGGCGTAGTGCAGTCTATGGGGTTGCATAACTGCGCGACTGAACAAAATAGAGAAGGGTGTTGCCTTAACCATTGTTAAGGAATAGAAGGCTGGAACTATCTAATGAAATTATAGGTATAAAAGGAGCAAACAAAGCCATTCATCAGTCCAAAATACCTTTCTAGAATAAATGCATCCCTTAACTTCTGAAAGTGTTGGAAAACTTTTCTTATTACCCACAGCCAGCAAGGATGCCAAATGGCAAAATCTAGTTGATCTGTGTTTTCATCAATCACAAAGTCCCCTATATATTTTTAAAACATTTCCTTGAAACGTTGAGGAAGAGAGAGAAGCACGAAGCAATAGAAATAAAAGCAGCATTTGGATGTTGGAAAGAATAATGGATGTCTTCCTTGGCATAAGGAACCAAACTAGAATTTTGGAAGCTCCCTTATGTTGAGAGCATTTGCATCACATATTTAATCTTGTTAATGAACAAAGTCTTTTTCTGGTTTTACAAAATTATAGTCCAGGTAATGGGCTGAGGGGTCACCCACAAACTTTGTTTACAAGTAGTTTTTTTTACATCAGAAATAAGTTAGCCGTGTGACTTGTTTCAATCAACGCTAGCAAAAAAGGCTCCAGGAAGAAATATTGGTTTATTTCATTTCCAGAACACTGAATTTTGTTATTCCCACTGATGTAGGTTAACAAACACTGAAAGTAAGAATACAATTAAACCATCCTAAAAATGTCAGTGTAACCCAATTGCAATCAAGGACGGCAACGATCCTAAGCTGAGCAAGATCTTAATGAAAGGGTCAGAGAGAATCTCTTCCTATGCAATGAAAAAGCGAAGAGCTCCTGATGCCTTGAGCTGCGGAAGGGAAATCCGCCTTTGGGAGCTCGCTGACTCCTTGCGGATTCCAGAAGGGGAAAGAAGACGAGCAAAGCAGCAGCCAATTTGTGGAGTCCCCAGATTGGTAAAATGAGCGTCCTCGTCTTTCGTTCGTCAGGTGACCGGAGCAATGACTTGCTGAAGCCCAACTGCTACCGTGATGTTAAAGGAGCGGGGCTTGCATTCGCAGGACTCGCCGGGCTGGGTTTGCTGGACAGCGGCTTCCCAGATGAGGCCGGGGATGGATTCTCCTGTTTTAAAGCGCCCCTTTGCAGACCCAGAGAGAGAGGAGGAGAAAAAGGGGATAGAAAGAAAGAAAGAAGGAAATCCTCACGTGCCCACAGCTTTTGCGCTGCTGGATGAGAGAGAACTGAAGACGCAGCCTGAAGTGAACAGATCAAGGATCGTAGCTTCCTTGTGATACGGCCTCTTTCTAAATGTAACGCAAGGAACGAGATTTCTGGAGGATTTGTGCAAAATGCCTAAGCTCGAAGCGGCGAAAACCATTTTGTACCCCCGAGCTTAACTTCTGAACTTCAAACTACCACCGAGAACTACAACTCCCGTCGACGTGGGGAGCCTGAGCCTTCTCGCCTTCGGGCGATCTACTCCCAGAGTGCACCGCTCTGCAGACGCACCGCCTCTTTTTCTCCCCTTCGCTCAAGCAATCCTCCATGGCGCCCTTCGTGCTAAGGCCGACGTGATTTAAATGAAGGACTACGCCTCCCGCCGAGCACCGGCTCCTTGGCCGCTAGGCATTATGGGGATTGTATTGCACCCTGTCCTCTGGGCCCTATGAAAAAAGAAGCGGGCAGCCACGGAGAAGAACTACAATACCCGCTATCAAATGAGAAGGGCGGTGACGTGGCTCACGCGCAGATGCCGTGAGGAGGGGGAAGGCGTGTATGTGTGAAACGAGTACGGAAAGGGAAGGGAGCGCGAAGGGGCGCGGGCCGGCGGGCGGGCAGGCTCCGCAGGGGGACGCGGGATGCTTTTCTGGGAGCGAGGCTCGGGCGTTGTGACAAGCAAGGGATGCGGGGTGGGCCTGCCCCGAGGCCCGCGGGAATAGGCAGGCCCGGGTCCCGCCTTCCAAGGCTTGCCACAGCCCTCCAGCCGTCTCCCTGGCCATGCCGGCTGAGGCTGATGGGGATTGTAGTCTGAAAGGGGTCGTTGAGGAAAGGCAGATTGGGATGTGGGAACAAGAAAGAGACATCTCTTGTGCATGTACGCTCAAAGGCTGTGGGTATTTTAGTGTTAATGTTTTTTTCCTGTCTCTCCAAAGGAACTTTTCAACAGTACCAGGTGGCAGAAGCCACCTCGCCTGGCCCATCTGCGTGCCAAGATGACTCTTTTCCACTTTGGGAATTGTTTTGCCCTGGCCTATTTCCCCTATTTTATCACTTACAAGTGCAGTGGCCTGTGAGTGTCTTTATTACTTAGAAGAAGGGTGTGTGTGGGGGGTGTATCGTGCTGATAGTGACTGTGAGGAAGAATTTGTGGCTGGTTGCAATATCGGGGGCTGCACCATATTTCAGAGACAGTCTCTGCATCAGTGTTTCTCAACCTTGGCAACTTTAAGCGGTGTGGACTTCAACTCCCAGAATTCCCCGGCCAAAGTGGCCAAGGTTGAAAAGCACTGCATTAAAGGATCCCTTTTATGATATTTGTGTTGCTGAATTTAACAGTGCAATGGTCTGATCTAATCAACTTTTATTGACTATCTTATGGCTGGTTGGGGAATTCGGGGAGTTGAAATCCATATATCTTAAAAGTTGCCAAGTTTGGGAAATACTGCTCTAAATGATACTTTAAGAGCCTGAGAGTTTGCACTGGGTTGCTGCCCCTGAAAGCCCTGGGGTATTTTGCAGGATGGTACAGCAGCATTTTGATTCATTGGTGGATCAGTGTATGAAATAGTTGCCAGCATGCTGTGCAAAAAGAGAAGTTTTATTTAAGGTATGGATGTGCTATCTCTCTTACGCAGGTCAGAATATAATGCCTTCTGGCGATGTGTGCAAGCAGGAGCCACTTACCTCTTTGTCCAACTGTGTAAGGTATGAGCTAAAGAGAGAGGAAAGGTTGAATATGAATATTTGCCTATAATGGCAAAAAGTTACTGTTGTGGATTATTTTCTTTCTCTTTTTTATAGATGCTGTTTTTAGCTACGTTTTTTCCAACTTGGGAAGGTGGTGCAGGAGCTTATGATTTCGTTGGAGTAAGTTTGGCTGTTGGCAAGCAACCAAGAGTCTAAAGTTGGCATTTTGTGTCCTGGCAGATGTTCAAGAGGCTGATGTGTTTGCAAAACAAAGATCCAAAGGATAATGATTTTTTCCTGGTGGATTTTTCCATGTACTTCTGTTAGGAATTGACAATAGGTGTCTGTGTTGCTTCAGTGGAATTTCCCAAATAAGTAACTTTGTTAAATCTCAGAGGTTACTAAATCTTGCAAGATTTTCTTGTACTGATGAGATCATATGACCACTTCAGGTGCTAAAGACGTTCTTGTATGAGATCTTGACAGTGTAATCATCAAAGTCTTGTGAGATTTGGAGATCCTCTGGGGACTGGAGCCATTCTTGACCTGAAATTTCTTGTTTGCCTTTGAAAAGATAAGCATATTACTTTTTGCTATGGAAAATGCTCAAGGCACCAGAAAGTTTTATTAAATGACCATCTACTTCCCTAAGTACGTCCATCTTGCTGAAAGTGATATCTTTTGAGTGCAGAGTAATTTGGGTTTTAATATATTGCATGGACAGTGATGGGTGAGTACATTTTGTGAATCTGCAGTACAGGTAGTCCTGGATTTAGAACCACAGTTGGGACCAGAATTTCCACTACTAAGGTGGTTATCAAGTGAATCACATCTGATTTTATGACCTTTTTGCCACAGTTGTTAAGTTGTCACTGTAGTTGTTAAGTGCTCATTAAGTGAATTTGACTTCCCCCATTGACTTTGTCCCTCCTGAATGCTTTTGGGGAGCACTCTATAGCACTGCTGCTAGACTAGGCGTTTGGGGAGAGGGAAATCTTTGGGAATGAAACATCCCAAGGAGTTTTCTTGTTTGCTTCAGAGCTTATCTTGTGCTTCAGGAATTCATGAAAGCCACTGTAGATTTGGCTGACTTGGTGGGTCTGCACCTGGTGATGTCCCGGAATGCAGGGAAAGGGGAGTACAAGATCATGGTAGCTGCCCTGGGCTGGGCCACGGCGGAGCTCATTATGTCTCGGTGAGTTGGGTTACAGAAGAGGGTTCACTGCTCAGAAGAAGTGGATGAAGCTGGACTGGGGTTTGGTTGCGCACATTTTTGATGTTGATTTAACAATGTAGCTCATGAAGCTGATGTGCAAAGTTTTGTGTCCTTCTGTTTATGATGTGTCCCATCCTAACAGCCTCCTTGCTTCCAACAGATGCATCCCACTATGGGTGGGAGCTCGTGGCATTGAGTTTGATTGGAAATACATTCAAATGAGTATTGATTCCAACATCAGCCTGGTAAGTGCTAATTTTCACCCTGTTTTTGGTTGAGCTTCTTTAAAATAATACCTCATGTGATAGGATTTAATTCCTGAGGACTAAGAACTTGTGATGTGTTTTTGTTTACTGGAGGTTTTTTTACTAATGTATGTAGGTTTGCCTCCCCACTATATAAATGGATTGGTAATCCAGTTGAATGATCATAATCAGTTTACATGGTCTGTTGTACGTTGCATGCAAAGAAGTAAAATAATATTTCTCTAACAGGGTGGTCATATGCTTTAATGCATTTACTAGATTTAATTTAAAACAGTACTTCATTAATATGCTTTTTTAAAAAAATCAAGAGACTGCATCTGTGTAGCTTTTGTAATGGAGAGCTGAGAAGTAAGGGAGATCATTGTGTGAATGTGGAGCTTTCTATAACCAAACATGATTCTAGTAAATACTTCCCCAAACTGTTTTTGGGTGAAAGAAAAACCCTAAGGTGTTTTTTCTTAATCTTAGCAACTTGAAGTTGTGTGGATTTCAACTCCCAGAATTCCCCAGCCATCCATGGTTGGGGAATTCTGGGAGGTGAAGTTCACACATCTTCAATTTCCCAAGTTTGAGAAATGGTGCTCTAAGGAATAGAGCTTCCTCCAAGAGCCCAAATGGGAAGTGAGTGAGCTCAGAGGCCAGGAAATTATGCAAGGGGAACCTGAGCATAGAGGGCACCATAAGGGGGGTATTGAACAAGGCAGAGCTGGCCAGCCAAATGGCATTGGAAGAAGCGTACTGGAGTTTTATGCTGCAACTTTCTCTAAGTCCCAGTTGAAGTGAATGTCACATGCATTGCTTGAGTGTTAGATTTTGGAAAATATTTGGAAATCTTTCCTTCTCCCTCCTTTGTGTCCCTTCAGGTTCATTACATTGCCACTGCTGCCCTGGTATGGATGTTCACCCGCTATGATTTACCCAAACATTACCGACTGCCCCTTACTTTCCTCCTGGGTGTCAGCGTTTACAAAGCCTTCTTTATGGAGTGAGTGCTATTGGTGGGAGAGGGAGATTGGTGAGGTATTGGGAACCTGCAGGTCCTTCATTCAAATCCTTGTATCTTTATTCTTTCCTCCAGCATTTAGTGGCCTTTATGTGTGAGTGAGGAAATGACATTGGGCTTCCCATATCTTCACCATGGCCGAAAGGGTTAATTTAAAATTAATTTAAATTTCTTCTTCTATGGTGAAACCAGAATCAAGACTTCTTTGCTTGGAGAACTTTCCCATCTCAGTGTTTGTGCTAGGTTGAAAAAGTAAAAATTAGGCGACTGTGATCAAAACCCACCATCTTGATTATTTTTTAACTTTCCCCTCAGTGGATGCCCCTCTCTGATTCCATTTGGTTGTATTCGCCTAACACAGAAAGCCATCATATAGTTTGTTGAGTGTTGTCTTTGTTTTACACACTCAACACTTGTGTTTTATAAAGGAGAGTTAGTAGCAAACCATGTGTGTAAGTTCAGCTAGAGGCAGTTAATTTATTACATGCTGACTCACTGTATAGTGATTCAACATGATGTACTAATTCTGTTGCTAAGCAAGGTGGTTTTTAAGAGAGTCATGCCTAATCTTATGACTTTTCGCCATGGTTAAGTGAATCACTGCTGTTGTTAAGTGAACCATGAAGTTGTTAAGCAAATTCAATTTCTCCATTGATTTTGTTTGTTGGAAGCTGGCTGGAAAGGTTGTAAATGGTGATCATGTGACCCTGAGATGCTTCGACTGTTATAAGTCATGTCAATTGCCATGTATGAAAATTTTGATCACATGAGCAATGCTCAATGCTGTGATGTCGTAAGTTCGAGGACCAGTTGTAAGTCACTTTTTTCAGTGCCACTGAAACTTCAGTCATTAAATAAATATTTGTAAATTGAGGACTACCTGTAGTGGTTTCTTTGCAGCCTCAAATCTGAGACCTCATCTACTTCTCTCTGCTTTTCTAGATCCTTTGTGCACATCTTTCTCCTGGGCAGCTGGACCGCACTTCTGGTTAAAGCAGTGATCACTGGCCTCCTTTCCTTCAGCTCCTTGTCTCTCTTTGTCACTCTGGTACACAATAACTGAGATTTCACCAACTGTTACCCCCAACTTGGGAGGCCTCTTGTTTGTGCATCCTAAGATCACTCAGCTACGAATTCTGTTTGCAAGACTGTGTATGATGTGGTCCTTCCTGTAGTGAGATCAGTTCTAGTCATGGTAACTGTGGCATTCAGATACATGATGCTAATTTAAAAAAGTATTATTTATGCTTTGTCCAGTTTGAATTCCTTTGGTTGTCTTCTAAACATATTTCTTACATTGTGATGGTGTTTATACAACTCACTGAACCAACAAGACTGACCGGCATAAACTACTGAATCAAGAACTACACACAATAATTTCATATCCCTATCCTGTTCAATCTTAGAGTTATGTTGCATCAGCATCCATAACAGCCAAAATGACATAAAAATGACAACATAAGGTTATCATATAAAATGTTCCACTTATTACATGTGTCATGTAATCAAGGAGATGCAAGTACATGAACTGTATTGTAGATTCCATCATTTGAATCGTGATGCACTTGACATTCTTTCCTCATAGAAACTATTGCCATATTATCTAACTTAAAACTGGTTCAAGTTTGGAGAAGCTCAGAGGTAAAGCCACAATAAATTTTAGTGATAGTGTTTGAGTTACATCTGAAACTCAGATGATTAAAGTTTGATCAACATAAAAGATTTGTATTTAAAGCCATTTATAGCTAGGGATAAAATGGCAAAATTAAGGTTTTTTTGAGTTTGGCTTGTCATGGGGATAATAACAAAATGGCTTTTGATTTTTCTCCTTGCATGTAGCAAGAGTAATGGATGTTGCCTTTGCTAGAGGCCATCATAATGGAGGATGTTCTGATGTAGTTCAGAGTACAATAATGATGGGAAACAAAGGCTTATATGCATAGTCACCTTTTCTGAGAGTGCCCTCTTGTGTGCCTGACTTTTTGGCAACAAGAGAGTTCTTCCCACTGCAGACCATTTTGTTCAGGGAATATGAACAGTTACTGGCTGGATTCAGGGAGCATTATGGTGACCCTCTTTGAAAACCTTTCTAGAGTTTTTTTCAAGCCCATGTGCTTTGTCCTGCTATATCTCTTTGTCCTTCCTACTTGGTAAAACAACAGAAGCAGAAAGGTTGATTTTTGTCCCAAGGCATGCATACTGTTTCTCTTTTGGATAGTAATGATTGACAGTGTCAGCAAGTATGGTTACATGAAATGTACTAGCCCAAAGTGGGAAAGTGATTTGGGGTATGTTCAAGTTTTTCTTCAGGATTCTGTTCTTAAAAGCCATAAAAAGAGATTTTGTGGGCATGGTGATCTTTTCCTTTTGGAGTTAGCTACTGGTGATTGAAAATTCCATATTGGTAAGTGAATGGACTAGAGAAGGAGGGAAATGTTATCTTTATTTATAGTATGGTAGACATAGAGGAAGTACAAGTACAGGAGGTGGTTTGGTGGTGGTATGATCGATCCATTATTATGCAAAAAAACAATCATTTACTTGCATCATAAAGTACGGTGCATATATATAAGTCATATTTGCACACTGCCATCGAGATGTGTATCACCTTAATTTTTTTCTTCGTCACATTGTACTATAGGATAATTGGAATGTTTTTGACAGTTTTATTGTCTGGTTATCTTGAACTGAGGCTGCTTGCTTACGTATGTATACTTATGCTTTTCTTTAATTTACAATATGAAAGTTATCCTCTGTGTAATCTTTGTGGTTTGGGAACTACTAACCCAAGGAGAGTGAAAATTCAAATCATGCAGAAGTTGAAAGTGATACCAGCGTGCAGTTGCATATTTCATGTAAGTTTAGTCAAATTCTTCTTTTTCTTTGGAGAGGGCAAACCTAAGCAAACCACTTATTTAACCTGTCCTTGTTTCTTCCTGAAGGTTATACTGTCCTGATTACACACTCTTGAGAGTTACTTTTGCAGACTTCGGAGTTTGAAACTTGCTGTTTTTTAAAAAATCTTGTGCAGTTCCTAGAATGTAGAGCTTTATACCTGTACCAATTTTGTATGCTTAGTTGCCATCTCAAGTCCCACCCTGTTTCCCCTAGTATATCAGCATTCCCAAATATGTTCTTGATAACAAACAGGTGGAGTCTTGTCTCACTGAGGCTGGAGCAGGAAATGTGGGATATGGAACTTCATCATGGGAAGGGTAAAAAATGCAGCAAGCTTAGTTGAAGATAATGCTAACGAAGAAAGCAAATTTTAGGTTCCTTCTTACTGTAGTATTTTGCACCCACAGGGAGCAGTCCAGGCAGCACAGACTGTGCCAGTGGGGAGGTACTGTCCCCAGAATTTCATCTTTAATAGTAAAGTTCTTTGTCCCACCAACCTGGAGAAAAGAAACGACATTGGGATCAGGTTAAGGATGATGATATCATTGATGCTTAAAGCAGTTTGTCAGATGATGAAAAAAACTGAGTAGCTTTGAAACTTTTTAGTTGTATAATACCATCTCTGAATGATCTAAGACACCTGAATTAAGCCTTCCATGAATCTTATGTCTCCCTCCCTCCTTCCTTATAACTTACTTCCGGGGTGTCTCCGGACTCCCAATTTTCGAATTTCATCATACACAAAGATAAGAATGCCAAATGGTAAAGGTACTAACCACCACTGGAATCTAGAAGGGATGGAGACAAGAGAATGGAAACTGTTAAGCTTGACAGAACCTCACTAAAATCAGCCTGTTGAACTGAATTGTCTTTAAATAGAGTGGCTTGAGACAGAAAAGAATGAGCATCATTCCATAAAACAAATATGACCCCAAAACTTTGCTTTTTAAATCTTTGATTTGTATTTTCCTGCTACTTTACTGGAAAAAAGAGGGCATTGGTAATCGCAACAAAGTTTAATTAAGAATTGAGAATTGAGAAAGCCTTTTGGATTAAAGGCGAAACGTCTTCGACTTGAGAAAAATCCAGTCCAGATGCCT
>JANHZU010001297.1:4313-15113 GCA_032468055.1 Acrochordus granulatus
GAGACCTGTCCAGTATGGTTGAACCTCTGGCAGAGCTCTCATCTTCTTCAGAGCACACAAGCCCCCCAACCACAGCACTTCAATACAACATTGGGGTATTTAAGAGAGTATCCATTGTGATGCCTCTGCCACGGTCTTGGCCCCATCAGCTTTGTTCCACCATTAAGATGCACTGCAGGGTTAAATGCATTCAGAACTCTATAAGGAAATCTCTTTGCAAAAGGTCAGAGCTTAAAATACATTGCCAAATAATCTATTTATTCCCTGCTTCCTCTGAATGTGAGTCAAAGAAGATGACTCATACAGATAGAAAACAGCTGATGGAGTTCAAAGGCTCTGCCAAGGACTGGAATAGGGGGACTTTTTTCAGTTTTCTCTTTCCAGATTTTCTGTTTTTCAGGCTCTTCTGTGTATTTTATTGCAACCTCATCCCAACAGAAATTCAATGTGCGGAGTTTATTCTGATACACATATTTCATCTGTTTAGTTTCAATACAGTAGATTAGAATTAATGGGGAGATTGGGGATGTTTCACCCTTCTCTCGCTAGCCTCTTGTCATGTATGATTATCAATAAATGATTTTTATCATTTTTCTAGGTCTATCAGACCCGGTAGCTATAATTTATCTTTTGAGGAACCTCAATGATTGAAAGCCAATGCAGGAAACCACATCTTCTTTCCCTGGCACGTCTAATTACAAAATACACTGGGAACAATTGCTGAGGAAAGATGCTTGCTTGAATCCTTGCAGATTGTTGAGCAATTTGTGAAGTTTACGAAGATTTGCAAAGCAGGAGCCAAGACCGCAAAAGACATCTACGTCCCTTTCAGAGAACACACATGGGCACAATGCATTGGAAGAGTTTACACTGTGGAGTGAACAGTCTCTACTTATTTTTGCATTCTGGAATCCAATCCAGAGCACGCAGAGAGGCAGCCCTTGACTTACGACCATTTGTTTCGTGACTAGTTCCAGCAATGCTGAAAAACGGTGACCTACGGCCAGCAGCTGACGCGGCTACGTAGTCACGATTCAGGTGCTTGGTGATCAGCATGTAATGACATTGCAACAAGTGCAATGCCCCGGGGTGACGTGATTGCCATTTGCAGCCTCCTCAGCCAGCTTCTGACAAGCAGTCAATGGGGAAGCTGGATCTTCTTCAACTGCCCATTGCTTAACACGATGGTAAAAAAAATGTAATAACTCACCTAACAAAACCATTTAGCAATGCAAGTTCCACTTTCAATTGTGGCCGTAAGGAGTGGACTTCTTGTATTTGGGGAAGCGGCCTTCAAAAAATGTTAATTAGAAGTATTTTTTTTAAATAAATGGGGCTGTTTGTATGTTTTAGACACAAATACCAGATGGGTTGTATGCTAAAGCGCAGCTATGGATGACAAATAAATTTGATTTTTTTTCAATATTTCCTAGGAATAAATCCGACTGAAGGATTTAACTGGATCTATATCTTTCACTCTACAGCTAAAATAGCAGTGCTGAAATTCTAACTATTTTGAAGGCCAAGGAAGAGAGTGAGGCAGATGTGTAAATGCTCACACACAAGGTCTCCCACCCCACCCCTCACCTACCCGCTTTAGTTTCTCAGGCAGGAGGGGAAATGCTCTTCTGTCCTTTTGGGCCTTAGCTGTTCGTGGCTTCTGCGCTGCATTTGTGTGACAACGTAAGCCTTAAGTTTCGTACCTAGAAATTCATTTCTTCACTTTCATTTAATTCTATTTCCAAGCCCCAGAGAGCAATGTGTGTTTTCTGGCAATGAACAAATCTGGCGTATCACATCATGCAAACAGCTTCACACACTTTATGTTAAATACACTCCTACCATAATTTATACGTATACATGATACATCCTTATTCAGCTTTTTAAAACTTGGTAATATAAAACTTTTTGTGAGATGGTTATTATAACTCTATCCTGTCCCACAGGCTACGATTTAGCCCATTCTGCAAAACTGCTGCATATCGTAGTTTCCTGAGAGAGAACTAGGTCTCTTAAGACATTTTCAATAGGCCAAGGCAACTACACTACGATTGTGAAAATTCCTTAGAAAAATTACATTATAATACAGGTAGTCCTCAACTTATGACTGACAGCTTAGCAATTGTTTGAAGTTATGACAGATACCCAAAAAGGTACTTATGATCCAGATTAGAATTCCAATGGCCATTTCCCCTCCCCACACTCACCTCTTTGCCTTTTGGGTGCTCAGCAATCAACTCACATTTACAACCTTTCGTAGCATCCTACGATCCTGTGACTGCATTTTATGACTTTTTCCCCCCAGAAACAGCGTTTACTTCCAGCTTCTAGCAAGCTGTTTGCAAGGTTCACTTAATGTTCGCAGCATTTGCTTAATTATTGCATCATTTCCTTTATGACCAATGCATTCCTTTAACCACCACTGCAAAAATATCATAAAATCTGACACAGACACATGATGACCTGCATAACCAGCACAACTTACGACCATAATTTCAGGCTCGATTACAGTTGTAAGGTGAGGACTACCTATACTATGGTGATGCCTGCTTGTGATGTTGCAATACAGTAATGTTAAGAGTAGCACAATTATTCCAGATGTATTCTACTGAACCTATATGTCATTGATCCTAAGTCTTTACCGACAATTCATCTCTTTGGTTAATTAACAATTTAACTGTATTTCTGTTTAGTTAAAAGAGGTTCAGTTCTTTATGGAGGTTCAGTTGGGTTCTTTCTGTTCTTCTTAAGACTGGAACTCTGTACCTACCTAATTTACTACAACCTCACGATTTTAATGTTGTATACTTACAGATACAGGTAAGGTATAAAGCATGTGTCTCTGAATGTACTCTATATGTGAAAAAGGACTTGATGTTAGCAGAACCCCTCTGTTAAAGTCATAAAGTGTATGAAGAACGTGCTTTATGTCTTCTTTAATTTTAAGATTATTTTTAAAGGTTCTTTTTCTCTCTCTCCTTTTGGTACATGGGATTTGAATAACTCAGTCAAATGTTGTTTTTCCTCTGTTACAAATAAAAAAAAAATCCATTCAAGATGAGTCTGCTTTTGTGTCTGCTGTAAAAGCGTCAATTCAGTTTGAAGAAGAGTAAAGGGGAGGTAACGCTAGTATGGCTTTCATTGGATCTGTCAGCTTGGAGGGTTTCTGCACTGTTTCCATTTCAGAAAGAAGTTCATGTTATCTGCTACTCTGTTCCTGCTTTGGTTCAATACAGAGTTTCTCTCCAAGTTTTCTGATAAGTTCTGCCAGGTCTTCTGTGTTCTGTGATTTTTCCTCAAGGAGCTCATATCGAAGGCTTGAGATGTCCTGTTTAATTTCTTTCAGTTCACCTGTAAGAAAGAGAGAAGATCAAAGGCTCCACCTGAAGGAAAGCAGGAACCAAGGATCTATTTCCAAAGGAAAAGCTAATAAATAAAGGCCAACAATGAGGGTAATAGAACTTCTGTATTATTTTTATTTATGACACATCTATTTTGCAAAGGAAGTGGGTTATTTTCCCCCCAGAAATAGGGAATATTTCCCAGTAATAAAAATAAGGCTTCATGTTGGATTTCGAAGCACAGCCAGCTCTACCACTATTCTGGATAGCTTCCCCAGTATTTGATATCCATCAGCTATATTGATACTAGGATCTTTGTCCTATGTACATCCTTGACAGGAGCTATTTTCAGCTTAAGATGGGTGTTTTTTTGGCATCAGGTTTCAATATCATCTTTCTTTCCAATAATGTTATCTGATGTAAGAGACATTCTATTTTTTTAAAAAAAGTGGGAAGTTGTAGCCCTCTGCTTTGGTTTGTCATATTGTCCAAGAAAAACTATGAGCCTTTATTTGTTGGTTTGTATTATGTCCCATTTTTCGTTGAAACAGCTCAGAATTATCCCCCTCAAATCTTAGCCTCAAGTTTCAAGAAAGGATTAGATTTGGAAACCCATTTTACAGTTCACAGAAGATGAACTGATCTTGTTACTGCAGCAACTTCACATCTTATCTTGACCTTAATTGCGTGAAAGCATAATTTAAGGCCTTGGGACAAAGTGGCTCAACGTATAATTCTTTTAAAACATTGTCTCTCTGGAAACTTACAACATTTCCTACACCAGAGACCTGCTCTTTCTTTCGTTTCTTAGCCAAGGAGGGAAATGCTGTCCTATCCACGTGTACCAGAGCTCATTTTATGACCTGCAGATCGCGATTCTGTATCCTGTTACAAATTGCAGAGGTCAGATTTCTGGATCCACTGCAAACACCCAGCCAGCTATATAAAAGCGCTGCCCTCCCCAGTCAACCTTTACTGATGGCACTGCATGCACAGCATATAACATCTTTGTTTCCCAGGCAAGGGTAGAATAATCTCAGCATTACTTCCTTTCCTACCCAACATCACCAAGAAAGCCAACTAGTATTCACTGTCTTGAACATGTGATCGAGGTCAGAATTCAGGCTCCTCTTCCCCAGATTGCAGATGATCGATTACTAGTATTGATATTATCATTGCCAGCAATCTTCTTAGCTCTTGGTTAAATTTGAAGAGCAAGCGCACATTTCCTCTTCCCTCCTGAAGTACTTTTATCTCCTGAAATTCTTTTCCTTTAAGCTATTGTTCCTCTTATAAAGAGGAGGGAGAGAGAACTCTGTAATACAGGTAGTCCTCGCTTAACAATCGTTCGGAGATATGATGGCTCAGAAACGGTGTTTTGTGGCCTGTAAAGACTTCCGACTGTTGTTAAACATGACCGAATTATGGGCACTTGGCAACCAGTTCACATTTACAACCGATTTCAGGGTCCTGTAGTCATGTGACCCAAATTGCGACATTTTTGCCCCCAAGAAGAGAAGAGTTACCACTTATGCAGAAAGGGAATGTTTTGATTTTTGTACATTTATGTACGAGTGTGTGAAGTGGGGGAGGGGGAAGGTGGTATTAAACCTTCCCAAGACTCAATGTACTATACCTAGCTGTAATGATGGGTTCCTGCATTGGGCAGGGAGGTTGGGATAAGGTAATTCCAAGGTCCTATCCAACACGTTTTCTGCTTTCTGCAAATATGACTGGAAAACTGTGCTTCTGTTATTAATCAGTTTACTATGATCCTTGAGGAGACACTTCTAGGACTGCATAAAGCTAGTATAAACCATAGCTTAAAAATACATGTTTTGCAAATGAATATCCAACTACCATCTTGGTGATACAAGCAAATCAACCTCCTTTGTTTGATGCTGTAATTATAGCCATTTTACAATCTCACCTTCATTGACTTCATCACTCTCCTTGTCTACTTGAGCTTTCAATACATATCGTTTAATAAGGCGTTTCATAATCTTCTAAAAAAGAGAAGCATAAAAATCTTTTTAGCACTGATGAAAGCATCCTGATTAAAGCTTGGCTTGCTTTCCAGGAACTATGCAGAGTCTTGCAATAACCAAACTGATGCCTATACAAATACTATATTGTTATGTATATTAACTCAGAAGTCCCACCACGTCATAACAATACTCCTATGTTTTTCCATTGACCCAAATTGAATGTGATGCAGGAGATCCATATTCAGAGCAGTCCTATAAGGGATTTGCTCAGAAGGCCAAAATATGTTGTTTACTATCCCAAAGGATGAGACATGGAATAATAGAGATCAATTATATAGATACAGTGGTGCCTTACAAGACGAGACTTTCGTTCCGGAAGAACGCTCTTAGCGTGAAATGCTCTTAAAGCGAAATGAGGTTTCCCATAGGAAACAATGGAAAATCAGACGATCCGTTCCAGGCCCCCAAAAATATTCACAAAAAAATCATTTTCAATGGAATTTGATATAAAAATGATTGTCCCTAACATCTGAAACAAGTAGCCATGATTAACACATGATATAAAGCAGAAAGAGAACAAACTAACCAGCACTTATTATGGATCTGCTTCAAGGCTGCTGCTAGGCCAGCTGCTGTCTAGTGCCCCCTGCTGGCTCAGAGGATCTGCTGCTGCCAGTACTGAGGCAAAACTGCCTTTTCTCTTAGCAACGCCCCTTTCTAGGCATATTTCGTGAGGTGTTTGCAAATGTTTCTTGCCTCCGTACTAGGAGGGGAGAAGCGACGAGGGAGAATTTCTGCTTTATTTTGTCTGTTTGTGGGTGCAAGTGCACTTTGAGAATATCCCGGCTGGCACGAGGGAGACAAGAGAGAGGAGAGGAGAGGGAGAGGACTGCTTGGAGATTGAATCTGGAGTCTGAAGTCTCAGGAGTTCCATCTCTTGAATGCCTTTCACTTAATTTACGCTGTTTATGCAATGAAAGTGGGGGGCTCATTGCGATCAGGATTCTGGCAAGGTCAGTCACATGCACAGTAATGGAGTAAACTGCACGTGGCAGAGTTGGCAGAATGCGCGCACGCTTGCCACATCAGCAGAACTCTGATGTTCTGCTGCGTGGGGTTGCTGCCTGAACGAGAAATACAGAGCGCACTGACTGATGACACGCAAGTTATTGTGCGAAGTTTCCTTGTCGTGTGAGTTGTGGCTCGTCTAGCGGAATTAATTTTATTAATTTTTTTTGCTCGTCCTGCGAGTTTCACATCTTGTGAGTTACTCGTCTTGTGAGGTACCACTGCAAATGCTTTGTGGAAGAAAGATTAGATTTCATTATTTTAAAAAAATCATTAGCTTTGATCAATGAAAGTTGAATAATTTCTGCTATATATCAGTTTTTATTTTCCTAGTTTCAACTGTTGTTGCTATTTCCCTTCTTTTTGAGGTCAACTGATTTAGACTTTTATTGAAGTCCTAATTCTTCCCCAGTCTTATATTCTCCAGATGAGATACATTTCATCCTCTTTCATGTCCATCTAGTATGGTCAAGGCCAAAGTTCATTAGGCTATGGATGATTGCTTGAGTGATCAATGAGCTTGATAGGGCAAATATAAGGAAAGGCATGACTCTGGTCTTCACACCTTTGAAGATCTATCAGATGAACCAATGTTTCTCAATCTCTGCAAATTTAAGCTGTTTAGACTTTATCTCCTGGAATTCCCCAGCCAGCATAGGGAATCCTGGGAGGTGAAGTCCAGATAGCTTAAAGTTGCAGAGGTTGAGAAATACTGAGTAATGAAGAAAACAATGAAGAAAAGTTAGAAAGTGGGATAAAATAATGGATAGAACTGTAAGGAAGCAGCTTTTTCATGATAGGACCTCTCCAATAAGGAACAGACAACAGACAAAGAGGTGGTGAGTTAACTTTCCTGAAGGTTTTTTTGCAGAGGTTACACAGTATTCTGTAAGGATTCTGGAATTACAATGAGGTGAGAGTTAGTTTGACTTTGGAGTGGGTAAGAATTGATTGGCTATGCTAATTAGAAGATGTGGGGGTGGGACAATGATATGAATTTAAAGGGCATGATCTAAAGGCAGGACCCACACAATCCATTTAACTTAATAACCAAGTTAGCTCATCTTCTCCATTCACACAATCCACTGAATCAGAATTTGACCTAATAGGTTGGTACATGTCAGATAAACAGATACATAGATTACCAACATGTTCTATGAAAGTAGCTGCTGGGTCTTTGCTTTAATATCTGCTGTGAATTTCAAGTATGTTGTCTTGGTTTTTCTTTTTAGAGCTGGGTACCCTGAAAACCATCAAAGTGGTTTTCCCAGTAGTAAAGAATGGCTATGAGAGATGGACCGTAAGGAAGGCTGAGCACCAAAGAACTGATGCCTTCGAATTGTGGTGCTGGAGAAAACACCTGAGGATCCCTTGGAGCATAAGGAGATCAAACCAGTCAATCCTACAGAAAATCAACCCTGATTGCTCACTGGAGGGACACATTCTGAAGCTGAAGTTCAAATCCTTTGGCCACATAATGCGAACAGAGGACTCATTGGAAAAGACTGCAGTGCTGGGAAAATTGAAGGCAAAAAGAAACGGGATGGCAGAGAATGAGATGGTTTTATAGCATTGTCAGCGCAGAGGGTGTGGGTTTGGGCAGACTCTGGGAGACAGTGGAGGACAGGGAGGCCTGGCATTCTATGGAGTCATGAAGAGTTGGACATGACTGTGCAAATGAACAACATCAACACTTAGATCATTTTTTTCCAATAGGCCTTTTCCAGCTTACTTGTAGGTTACATCTAAACATGCAGGAAACTGCACAAAGTTTGGCAATGCACTGCTGAAATTTCTGGATCAATTAAAAGTATTCCAGTGGGAGCAAAAATGTAGCCAGTGAAATGGATGTATATTCCTCATGTTGGAGATCCCCAAGGCATCATCCAGTTCTGTAATTCTATCATCTTTAGTGAAGAGAGGATTTGTTGACAACCTTTTTCTGGTTAAAAACTCAGGACAATTACGAGCTCAACTGTGGCTCTACTCTAAAATTCATGAAAGACAAGTTTGAATTAATTAGTAGCAGACTCTGATCTACGCAAGTAGTGTAATAATGCATTATTTATCAAGTAAATAAATTAACATATTTCAACTTATTAATTAATTCACTTAACTGATATTATGTGTCTTGATGTATTATATAATGCACCTATAAGAAGGGAAGCTTTTTTTGTACCCAACAGATCTTATTCCTTAATAAGTGGGTGTAAGAATGTGTATATGAGATGTTACTTGACATCTTGGGGATAGATGGCAGATGATTAAAAGACATAACCTTTCTTTTCTTTTGTTTCAAAGAAAGGAAATTGTTGTCACTCGTAGCCTGATGCTCAAACTGCTCTCACCTCCAATATCTGGCTTGGGTAAATGAATTGTATACCTTTAACATCTAGCTTGGCCCAGATAAATAAGATAGTTAAAGCCTGCATAACAGGAAGGGAAGGGAAACTGTTTTCACAACTCATTGAATAGTGAAGTATTTTAGGAACCAAGAGTTAAGTTAAAGTACAAATTTGTGTGGGCACATCCTTTCAGGTCAACCACGTGTTTTCAGCCCACATCCTCCCTTAGGTGCAAAAGTATCTGGGTTACAGAAGATATTTAATATTTAAATAGCTTGATTGACATTGTACTTTTCAGGAGGACCTCAGGCTGATGAACCAGCTGATCAAACTCACTCAGGGAAATATTCTTTCCGGGGTCTAACTGAGGCAGATGCTAAACTGGGGGATTCTCTAAGCAGAGCATCTGCTATGATACCAAGCAGGGAGAAGTGAAAATTTCACAGAAAGAAAAGATTGTATTTGTAGATTGTAGCCATGATGATTGTCCATTCAGCTTTTAAAGCTATGGAGATGCTGGGATTAAGGGGAAGGCCAAAAAAACACAGAGAATACTGTTTCCAAAATATGAGTGTCTGAACTTAGAGCGCAGGTAAGGCACCTATGCTCCTCCAAGTATTGCTAGACTACAACTCCCAGCATCCTTTCCTCTAAGCAACTTCTGATCCCTAAGAGCAGGGGTGTCCAGCTTGGCAACTTTAAGAAGTGTGGACTTCAACTGCCAGAGCCAGCTATGCTGGCTGAGGAATTCTGGTAGTTAAGCCTACACGTCTTAAAGCTGCCAAGGTTGGACATCCCTGCTTAAGAGTCTTTTTTATGCCCTACAGAAGCTCCTCTAACTGTGATTGTAGAAACATGGTAGCATAATTTCCTGACAGTGGGAACATTGAGAAATTAGAAGAAAATGTATTATTTGTTAGATTTATATACTCAAAAAGCTCAAGATAGCATGCATAGGCATTGTCCTTCATAACGATCCTGGGAGGGAAGTTGGGGTGAGGACAAGGATTGGCCCAAAATCATACATTGAGCTTCTCTGACTAAGGGTGGAGTTATCCCATCCTGGTCCAACATCTTATCCACTAGGCTAATGGCAGGATGATGATGATGTTTTGCCAGTATGGTGTAGTATTTAACTGTTGCATCAACCAGGAAAACTCAATGGGTGACTTTGGGCCAGTCCTTTTCTCTAGTCCAACCTACCTTACAGGTTTGTTGCTATGTGGGTACTTCAAGGAAAGAGTCCCATGAAAGTCACCATCATTTTCAAGAGAAAAAATGGGACACACATCCAACATTTCATAGGTTAAGAAATTTGGAAGTGAAGACCAAGTTAGGATTGCCAACATTTCCAACTAGTATTCCAACTGAAGAAGCTACTTGGATAAGCAGCTAAATGCCTCGAAGCAAAAAGAAATGAAGTCCAGTTGCCATGGCTCAACCTCCAGACAATTCTACCTGGATGGCTGAGAATCTTCATCGACACATTTCCAGCTAGTATTTGTAGATTCAAAGGAAAAAGACCTCGCAGGAGGAATGGGTCGATAAGCTGATAATCTTTTTAAAAATGCTTACTAACTTTGCTTCTACTTGGAAACCACTTTTGGACTTTTTGCTTAAAATTGAAAAAAATTAAATGTTAACCTTGGGATTTGATGACTAGAACTGGTTTTGACTGCAGAAGTACTGTGTGCTAGGGTTTATTCTTGTTCAAAGGTTGTTGTATTTCATGCTTGTATCTCTGCCGAAAAAGCTAGATGTTACTTTTTTCTACTGCTTTTTTTCCCTTCTTGTCTGGACCCCACAATTTTACTTTTTCCCTGCATCTCTCTCTCTTTTCCCCTTTAAACCTTTTTTCCCCTGTTCTTTGTATTTTATATTGTTTTGAAATTCAGTAAAGTTCTGTATTTATACAGAATAAAAATATATTTATAAAAATGTGTATTTTACTTAAAATCTGCTACTAAATTGGAGACAGGGTTGCAGTGGTGCTTCAACCTGCTCTTACTTTCTCTTTCAGCTGCCTTCCATACCTCTTAAAATACAATTTTATTGATG
>JANHZU010001297.1:24181-35750 GCA_032468055.1 Acrochordus granulatus
TCCAGATGCCTGTTTTTTAAACTTTGTTGCGATGCAATTACCCTGGACGAGTGAGAGTCTTCACAGACATATTTCTTCAAATCGTTTTTCTCAAAAAGAGCAAAGATTGGAAGAGGAGAGGAGTCAAAAAGTCCACCCAGGAACTAATAAAGCAGAAAAGGTGAATAAAAATTAAACACTTGAACAGAATGGAAATAAAAAACAGAAACTAAAAAAGATAGAAGATGGACTGAACACTTTAGAACAAAGAGTATAGCTCTATAGACAGTGACCATAGTGACCATATAGGAACGAAGGCAAGAGAAATAAAGAGAGCTGAAGGGGTATATAAGTGATATATGAAAATACAGTGAAATTGGACAACATTTCTAGTTCCTTTCATCGCTTGTCACAAACCCCTCGCCGTCTTTACTGAGGTTCTCTGCATTTGTTCCAGTTCTTCAGGTTCTAGATCTTCCTTGAATTGTGGCAATCACAACTGGACACAGGGATGGTCTGATCAGTTCAGCACAGGACAGAACTATCCCTTCCCATGATGTCATCATTATACCTCTGTTGATGCAATTCAAGAACGAATTAACTCTTTTGACAGGTGCAGCACATTGCTGGCTCATGTTTAACCTGCGGTCTATCAGGATGCCCTGATATCCTCCTCACAAGCATATTCCTGAGACAGACATTATCTATTTTGTACCTGTGCATCAGGTTTTCCTGCATAAATACAGAACACTGGATTTTCCTCAAATGGACTGAATTTTGTGGTATAGGATCCAGTGGTTTATTCTATTAAGATTCTTTTGAATCTTGTGTCTCTCTTCTGGGGCCTTAGTGGTTCCTCTCAGCAAAAAAAAAGACAAAATCTATAGCAGTAAATATAATATGACAATCTTTACATTTTTAACAGGCTTATCCTGGCTTCTAGCAATATCCTTATTTCATTCTAAGAGTCTGCATGTCTTTTCTAGGATTTTGTCAGTAGTTGTGAGAGGCTGACCAGTCTTAGTTTCCTGGATCTACTTTGCCTTCTTTTTTGAAGATGGGAAAAACATTCTTCTCCACTCTTCCAATATTGCATTTGACAGAACAGTCAAAGATTCTGAGATCACATCCACCAGTTCATTAGCACTCTGGGATTCATTCAAAACAGCTTGGTGTCCTTCCACCAATTATTTACCTATTTTGACCTGCATTTCTGTTCTATGCCTTCACGGTGTAGCTTCCTAATACTTTCTACTGGTGTCATCTTAGTGCATCTCCATCCAAAATAAGCAAACAAGAAAGACTGCTTTAATAAGCCAGGAGGTTTTGCTGGGTTCATTGACAACAGCCAAACTTAGTTGAGTTGTATTGTACAGAAGGGAAAAAACGGTGGTGATGGTGAGACAGAGACCAGACCTGAATTTCAGTTCTATCTTATTATACAAGCCACAAACTTTCTCTTTTCAGTACAGCTGAAATTTATTTGGTCTGAATATTTAACAGAATTGGTTTGAACTGCTTCTCTGTGGAGCCATTATGACTTGCTGCAAACAAGTAAAGAAAGGAATTGATAAAAGGAAGGAATAGATGAAAAACAAGTCATGTCTCAGCTTTCCTGCACTGGGAAACATTAAAATAAAGTACAGCCATTACTTGGTGCCTTGAATTCAGGTTGACATTTACCATGAACATATATTACTTGGAACTAACTTGTTATCTTTTGGGTCTATGCATGCTTTGGAAATGCTTGAGAAGTCCTCTAGACCTCAAGCAAGCGAAGTACTTTTCTGCTACTCATTCAAGGAACCCTAATTTTTTCAGGCTTTTGTGCAGGTTCATTCATGTTATCTCCTTAAAGCAGCTACATCATTTTTCAGGATCATACAGAGCACTGAGAAAACAGGCTTCTTTAATGAACAGCTTATGCAACATTTGAGCATTTTACAATAAGAATGTGTACATTCCTCATTTTTATATATTAAAAATATATTAATTATGAAGTAAAAAACAATTTCAGGGGATTCACTCATTCATTTACTACCTAGTTCTTATTTCATTTATTTTTATTGAATTTAATATTTGTTAATGTTTTTAATATGATTATATTCACTTATGAAAGATAGCCATTAATTATCCGGAATACCAACTTTTACCAAGTTGACACTCTCTGGTGTTATAGAGATCACTAACAATATTTCATAAGATATTAATGTCATGTCAAATCTGTAACCAACACATTTTTTAAAAAAATTACCTACAAATCTATATTTATATAGATAATACAGCCAGAAATGAAATAATGTTGTTTTCAATTGACGTATGCTGTTAATTCTACAAACTATTAATTCTGTAGTGCTTTCAGGATAACTTCAGGACCTTGTTTTTCACAGCATAATGCTAAAGTGAAAAAAGCAGATGGTCAGGAAGTACATTGAAACTTCTTACATTCTCTGAAATGTAAATTGCAATTGAATTAATAATGTGTCAGCTGCAAGCTATTTTTTAATGTGACTATGAAATGTATTATCTGGAATGAAAGTGGACATTGGGATCAGTTTAATTTGACGCAGCCCAAATGAATCTGACTCCAAAAATGGTATCTGTATGAATAAACAATGAATTCTATAGATGGATTTGTGCCTAGTTTGGGACATTAATACAGAATTGCAAATTCCTTTAGTCTGTATCATGGTACAGTGATACAATAGCTGGTCCTTGTTTAACAACTTATTCAGCAACTGTTCAAACTTGTGATGGAGCTGAACAAGTGGTAATTACAACAGGTCCCCAAAGTTCCAGCTGGCACAGCACCCCTATGATTGATCACAAGATCATGATCTGGGTGCTTAGTAATTAACCTAGATTTTTGACCATCAAAGTGTCCTGCAGTTACCTTACCGCAATTTGTGACCTTCCATTCTGGCAAAGTCATTGGGGAACCTGGCAGGAAGTCATAAGTCATGATCACACAAGGTCCTCATTTAACAACCCATGCAATCCTCGCTTAATAATAACTAGGACTGCCAGAACTGCCATTGTTAAGAGGTATGGTCACATGACGTCGCACTTTTCAACTGCACTGCAGTTGTAAATTCTGCTTAGCCATGAAAATCCTGGTCCCCTGAGGTATATAGTCTATAGATTGTTTCCTTTAAGTATTTAATATGTTGATTAGATTTGAAAAAGGGGAACATTTGTCTTTTTCTTTGGGTTTCTGAAAAGATATCCAAGCAGAGTTAAATTGGGAAGATTAGATGGCAAAGGGTTTGTATTGTTCCCCCTCTTTTTTTCTTTTCTATTGTATGTGTTGTTTAATTGTCTTTTGTTTTATTTTGTTATGTATTTTGCTATCCTTTGTTTGTGTATGTCATTGAAAATCAATAAATTTTTTCTAAAAAAAAAGAAAATTCTGGTTCCAATTACCATCATTAACTGAGGACTCCCTGTAATGCATCTCTAAACTTCTGTGATCTCTGCTATGGTGCAAAACAGAACTTTTAAGAAATATTTTTACCTATTACCCATGAGATAATCAGCATTTCCATCCATGAGAAATAAGATGTTTTCATCCGAAACAGTTGTTTTGCACCATCTGTTACAGTTTCATTAGGCTTTAGTTTGGTGCCATCAAATCTGTCTGCTGCATTCATGACTAGGAGCCCAAGAAAAATAGTGAAAGAGGCTGCATGTGCCACAAACTTCATAAAGGGTCCACGCATTATTCTACCCAACTGCAGAACAAGTAAAAAAGAAACTATTTTCAGATCAGGTTTAAAGGAAAAAGTCAGTTAGCAGTATGTTGAACTGTTGTAGAAGTTTCCCAACCAACAAGTCATCCTAAGCACAATATGATGCATTTTATTCAAAAGCAAGGCCCAGTGCATTTCATAAGATTGATGTTTGCTCAGAATAGCAGCCTGAAAAGACATTTTGCTCTTCTTCTGAAAAATAAGTATCTCACTTCTCTTGGCCAGATGGCCACTCTTCTCATCACTCATTAATAACCTTGACAATGTTCTTGTTAAAGCTTCCAAAAGGACGGTTAAATACTTTTTGATGATTAAATGTACTTTGTAAAAATGACCAAGAAAATACTTTGGCTATATTCTTTTAAACCAATTATATATCTGTATTTATGTGCGAAAATGAGCTTTGGAAGCAAGGCAAAACAGGGGAAAGAGAGCATCAATATGAAAAGAATTGTCACAGTAAACCAAGATAACAGAATAGCTAGAGAATGATTAATTCACATCGCTATCTAATACCCAATATTCTTAGAATATGCTGGATTACAATTCCCATCTTCAACCAACCCCCATGGCTAGCAATTGGATGGGGAGGAGTTATTTAACTGGGATTATATGAACTGTAGACTAACACACCTAGATACATCATGATCTAAAACAGAGGTGTTCTATGGCACTTTAAGAACATTTATTGTAGCATATTCTTTCAGAGATAAAAGTCATCATCGCATATCTGAAGAGGTCAGTGAACATATTGCCCCTCTATTAATGGATAACAGCATGAAATCAAGAATAGCAAACCTGAAAAATGATTGTCATTCTCATAGTGGTACATAAGGTTACAATTAGAAATTAACTCTTCCCGCTCTACAAAATTTTCCCAATGAAATTCACATCACGAAGACCCATAATAGCCCTTAGTGCTTCAAAAAAGACTCATAACAAATTTATATAGGAAATGAGCCTGGCCCACTGTAGTAAATCTGCATTCTCAAACAATGCTTGTAAATAAAATTTTACAATGGGAAATTCAGTTATAAGAATCCCATCCATGACTGAGTTGAAATCCCATGTCTCATCTAGTTTGATTCAAAAGACAGGCATAATTCCAAGAACACTTTCTTTTGTGAGTGTGTATGTGTGTGTATACACACACGCACACATACATATAAACTTATCCTAGATTTTGCTGGGACTTTTATTCATTAAGAAAATATTAAAAACCTATACCCTCAAGCATTTCTGATTAATACTTAAAACAGGAATTATACTTAATAAAATAGGTGATTAATGACCAAAATGTGTTCCAGAATCAAATATTAGTTTCAATTACCTAAATAAAGAAACCTGTGAATAACTATCCAGCTAAAGTTGCTCTACTTTAGTAACCACAACACTTACGTTAAAGTAAGGGACTTATTATAGGAAACAGAGAGAGAGAGACAGACAGATGGACGGATAGACAGATTTTTAGTAGTTAAGGCACAAGACTGGAAACTGGGAGCCAGTCACACTCCCTCAGACCATTTCTGAGATCTTGCCAAAAAATTGCAGGGACCAGTTTTTTTATGCCAAGGCCTGGAAACTTGCTTCTTTATACTCAACATCTGTTCACTCATCTGATAATCACTGTTATTAATATGAGAAATAACTATTTCCTCCCACCCAACCCCCAACAAGCTTTATCAGCACTTGAAAGGTCATTCATTTTCATTCACGAAATAAAGCTTACATATGGAAGTTTATACAACCACAAGTAGACTTGTAGCAAAGCATGGCCATCGCACACGGAAGATCTTGGGCTGAATCCTTGTGCCTAATAATCTACGTTTTATAATAAAGACCAATAAAAAGTTCATCATACTGACCACCTACTAGTCTATCTCTTTAGTTTAAGCACAACTGTGATATATCACATGGGTAAATTTGCCTGTGGTCCCCCTATAAAATGTCATATCTGTTTGATAATAACTGATTGTCTTACAACAGCTGCTTTTCTTCCAATAAAAATGAGTGCCAATAAGATGCATTTAACATGCTCAAGTATGTTCAGTTCATGATTTAAAGTAGGAATGAGTAAGATGTTTTAGATTTGAAATGCTTCAATTTTTGAAGTGGGTTGCTGCAATCTTCTGATCATACTGGAAGGGCTGTAAACTCAACGCAGGATCATTTTTGCAGGATATTTCTAGTATACTCAGAACAGATTCAGAATTCTTCTGGTATTGTTAGAACAATGGTTTTGAACTTGAAATAAGATGGTTTAAGTTGTTATTCATGTAAATGTGTTCACATATATATATATACAGCATACTGCATATATATTTCAGTTGTTGATTCTTTCTTACCTGTCACCACTATTCCAAATGAAAAATCACTAGATGTTTGCTGCTTTTATATGCCACTTGTTGATAGGACAAAAAAATGTACATTATATTGCCAGTTCAGTTGCACTCATGCCCCATGAATCGTTCTCTGCAATTATAAGTTCAGTACTAGCCAGTTTGGATGCAGTTTGGCCAGTCTGCCATAAGTTCAAACAAGCCCACTCCTCCCAAAATTGTGAAGCTATGCTATGCAAGCTAGGATCACTGGCAAGCGGACATATTTTTGCTTGCATTTTTGTAACTAGGAAATACATGTGGTAAATTTACAAAGTCAGGAAGAATGCAGGGTAATTAAAAGTGGGTGACCAGTACAAAAGAAGTACCCTGAAATGGTTTGGTCCTACAGAAGGTATGACTGAGGACAGACACACAATGAAGAAAGAGTTGAGAGGAACAAGAAGACTAAGGACATTATATGGTTATATGGAGTTTATGAGATCCTCAAAAAGAAAAATCCTCAGAAAGAGAGAAAAACACAAAGTATGAGTTGGTGTATGGACATGCTGGAAGCAAGCATAGTCTGTTCAGTTTTTTGTACTTCTATGTTTTGCAAATCACTGCTTCACCCAAAAGGGAACAGCCTGATGGGGATGCATGCCTTTGAGTGTGTGCACGCACTCATGCATTATGAAGAATTTTATTTATTTATTAGATTTCTATGCCGCCGAAATCCGGAGACTCTCAGTGGCTAACAAAAAACCAACATTAATTAATTAAAACATTAAAAAAATTAAAACATGAAAATAAAATTAAAAACCCGGCAGACTAGAGAGGTGGGCTAAAAATATTTCATATATAAAAACGGGGGTGAGGATGGCTAGTAATCAACCAGCCACCTCCACGATAAAGGCCCTTCCGGAAGGCCATCAGGGAGGGGGCAGCCCTCAGCTTGAGGGGCAAGATGGTCCATAGGGCAGGAGCCACAGCAGAGAAGGCTCTTCTCCTAGACCCCGCCAGCCGAAATTCCTTGGCCGACGGGAACCAGAGAAGGACTCCTCTGCTGCTTCTGGTGGGTCGGGAACTCCCCATCGGGGTGACACGTTTCCTCAGATAGCCTGGTCCCATGCATGCCATGAAGGGCTTTGAAGGTCAATGTTAATACCTCAAATTGTACCCGGAAGCACACTGGTAACCAGTGCAGCTCGCGGAACAAAGGTGTTATATTAACCTGAATAATTAACCTGACTAATCTTTTTTATACATGCTTGATGGACATTTTTTGGTAATTGAGTTGAATCCTTAAAGCCTTCCCTGAAGTGAAGACTTTAAAAAAGCTAAGACAAGAACTTGATAGTTATTTTTTAAAAAGCTTTTGATTAAATATATTGCAAACAAAATTAGTAAAATCTGAGAGGATACCTTACCAAATTTATTCTGTGTCTTTCAGATTGACTCTTATTCTTATTAAATATGAGACACAACACAGTTTTCTTTGGAAACTGCACTGCTAAAGCAGGGAATGAAAATTTCTAATCTTTTTCTATTGTACATTTATCACTTCCAGCACCCTAAACTATTGGCCATGCTTTCTGGATTTAATGAACACTGGAATCTAGCAACATCTGATGCTGTTTTCTAAGATTGTATTAGCAAAAGCACATTTTCAGTGACTTCTACTAAATGAGCAATGTGCTGAATGATGTACAAAAGTGACTATGAAATAATTATTTGGGGTGGTAGTTTGACAACTGAATGCTCTTACACAGAAGTTCTTTACACAGAACTTTCCCTTTTTGAGAAATGAATTAGGAGGAAGTTGTATGCTAGATCATTTAAGCAACTTCATCTTTTTTTAAATTACCCTTTATCTTTAAATCAATATTTAGTCTAATTTTATCTAATGAAGAACTTCTAAAATACTGTATGCTACATCATATTTCCAAAACCTGACAGCATTGTATTCCCAAACTTCTCAATCATTATAGCCAACCTTAGAACCCAAAAATCTGGATATCACCAGTTGAAAGCATACACTGAAAGACAGATAAATAAACCATGTTGGCTCTGATCCTTCCACCTAAACATACACTTTTTACCTATGAATGGGCTGCCACTAGCTTTATTGGAGACCTGTTCCTCCCATTCCAGTGAGCACTATAACATCCACCACAGAAAACAGTGATCATTTTACTCTATTGGCCAACAGATTGCTGCTCATTTCTCTTTGTCAGTGACCACAGAATAGCATGGAGGCTTCTGCAGTGCTATCAAGTTGGACACACATTGATACCAAGTGCAGAAAGGGTCAAGATTATTTTATTTATTCATTTATTTATATTAAATATTTATTCATATGCCACCCATCCTACTGTTAAACAATTCTGGGCAGCTTACAACAATATAAAAGATGATGATTTGACTGTATTTATTGTTTTATATATAAAACAATAAGAACAGTAAAAGCATTCTAAACATTATTCTATTATATTTAAAGATATCACCAAATGTAGATATCTCTCCTATGCAAGGAAGGGTCATAAAATTCTACTGCACATTTCTTTTAGTAAAATATTTGTAAGTACCTCATCTGATGATTTTAAGAATGCTACATATGGCTTCAAGATGTTGAGTTTTAAAGAAAGGTTTCTATTAAGTGTTGCTAGTTCTTCATTTAAAAGCTCAGTTTTGTTTGAAAAAACTGCTATCTCTGTGGTTTCTAGTTCTTCCATTTCTTTACAAATTCTTACAGCCAACTCTAGTTCACTGGCCATTTCCTACAATGATATACGAGAGAAGAATAAATACATTAACATTTTGAAAATTGAACAATTTCCTCATTTATTTGTTATTAAACAAATCTGAGTATTATATAGAGACCCAAATCTCATTTGCTCTTATCACTATATTTTTATTTACTCTTATCACAATACTGAATGTATATCAATATATCCTATTATGGTTTACACACTAAATCTAATTTTATTCTTTTTCAAAAATGAAGATCTCAGACTTTGTGATACCATCACCTCCAACTGTAAAAGATGTGCCCCTACCATGAATAAAAAATGCAGTTTGTGGTAAGAATTATGCAAGAAATAAAAATAATTATTATCTTTAATAATTACATTTTAATGTATGGATATGGGAATTCTCAAAATTTGCAACTGACTGTCATGGGTTTACACAGAGAAAGGGAGAACACAGTCAGTTGCAACAAGAAGTCTTGAGTAATTTTTGATCATGTTTCTACTTTGCCCATGCAAAACTGATCAATTTTTTAAAAAAATTGTGACCCTTTTTGGGATCCTAAAAAAGGTTGGAAGATTTTTTGGAACAGTTTGGGGTATGGGACCAGAAATACTAATTAGCAGGAAAGATATGTGAAGAACACTTGCCAGGAGTGTCCATGGGGAAGGGGAGGTAAAAAAAGTCAAGATGATGGCCATGACCACATAATTGAAGCCTCTCTTTAATTTGTCACATGTGTAAATTTGTAAAAAGGGGGAGAACTTCAATCATGGTTGTGGCCATTAGCCTGATTCCCCCCCCCCCCGCTTTCTGTAAGCATGTTTGCTGCTTGCTGACTTTATTCGAACAAAATGCTTTCCATACTGGAAATCTGTTAGGAACAGTAATTTTTGCTTCCTTTTATATGTATATTATTTCCAAATTATTTCAAATAAACATAACTTACAGCAAAACTTGGGAAAACACAATATTTAAAAAAAACAAAATGTGCTTATTATTACTTTTGGTGTAATAAGTTTAAAATCAACTGAAATAAGAGCATGGTAATGGTATTGAAATAATTTTTGCAAAATTTTAAGGAAATCCCACAGTATGAGCATGTGATTTAAGAGTTAAAAATGCTGATATTAATGCAAATGCATCAGACCTTGGTTTGATTCGCCAGCTCTAAATATTTGTTCAGGACTTCTTCTGATTCAGGTGCAGATGACCCAGGATTTACTGCAGCTGAGAGTACTGGACCGAGGTTTTGAATCTTTGTTGACGCCTTTATATTTAAACAGAAATCAACAGAAGTTGAAAACCATAAAGGACACTGATGTAGAAGTAGTTCAACAATAGGGAATCTTAATGTGAGACAGCTTTCAAAACACAATTCCCTTAATATCTTTTGAGATAATATAGTCATATGAGTGCACCATCTTTTCCCTTAAGTTTCCCTCATCAGTATTCTGATACATAATATTTGCTATATTATTAGCCAGGAGGAAGCAATTATGAAGCTGAGTAATATTCCAGAATGCCATATACTCTTGGAAAGCTGCCTCCTTTTTTATATAAAATTCATTTATAATGCCATAATATTATGATTTTATCTATAATGGTTTACAGTTATAATATGCATAATATAAGCAGTAGCTTATGTCTTGAGTATGAGTAAGTATACTATATATACATCCCATTTGGGAGAATGCAATTAACTATATCTTAGTCTGCAAAGTGGTTTCTCAAGATTAGAAACTCCATCTTGCATAAAATAGTGTGAGCATGATTGTAGTAAAATTGAGCTTATGTTGCATTTGTCGCATACAAATTGCCATTTGCAAGGACTGTTATATGTGTCATGGCATGACTGAAGCTAGTAATCTAATCTATATCTTTTCTATCTTATTATAGGTGCTAATGATATTGATCAAAGCAATGATAATTGATGCAAGCAAATATGGGCTTATTGGGTGACAACCATAATATATGGAAGATTGTGATTTAAAGAAAAGAAGAATTAACAAATGGAATAACAGAAAGTAAAACAGATATGTGGAACTAAGGGAAATAAATAAGGAAATAGTGTATTTAAATAAACATGTTTTGAACTTGTGTACTGGCATTAATGAAACATACAGAAAGGGAATGTTATATATGAATGAAATGAATAAAAATATAAGAAATATTGATTTGTATCATGTAGATTGTTGTGAATACATATGAATGTATGAACATTAGTGGTAGTTGGATATGCAATAAACATTCTTCAGTTCAGTGTTCAACACCATCATCCTAGACATTCTTCACTACAAACTGACCCAGCTCATTGTGCCTGCCCAAACCTGCAAGTGAATGACCAGCTTCCTGGCAGACAGGAAGCAACAAATGAGGCTAGAGAAAATTACATCCAGACAATCAGCTCTTCAGGACAGTGTGCTCTCTCTGCTACTTTTTTCTTTTACTCCCTTCAGGAGACTCTTCTGTCACAAGTCTGAAGTTTGCAGATGACACTACAGTCATTGGATTCATTAGAGATGGTGCTGAATCTGTGTACAGATGGGAAGTTGAACACCCTCAACATAATTTGTTTGACCCTCTTCCCTCTGGATGGCATTGTTGTTCAGTCGCACAGTTGTGTCCAACTCTTTGTGACCTCATTAACTGCAATACGCCAGGCCTCCCTGTCCTGCACTGCCTCCCAGAGTCTTCCCAAGACCATGCCCATCACACTGACTATGCAATCTATCCATCTCATCCTCTGCAATCCCCTTCTCCTCTGCCCTT
>JANHZU010001297.1:35850-50599 GCA_032468055.1 Acrochordus granulatus
TGCTTTTATCTGCTATCCCCAGGGATGACTCGTATTCAAAGAGTTCATGACATGTATTTACATTACCTAAAATGGAACTTGATGTAAATTTATATAGTCTGCAAATTATATATAATAATTTTATACCTATTGCAAATACGTACTAATTTATATTTTATGTAAAATGAAAAAAATATAGATAGAAGGAAGCATTAAACTATTTCTCCTAAATAGGGCAGCCCCTCCTGGCTTCACCCGCCTGTCTTTTTTCCCTTCCCGGACTCGATTATTGCAGTACAGTAGAAATAAAATTTCTGTCCCTTCCCTTCCTTCCGCTCCCGCGAAATCCAGTCCGCGTTTTGCTTCAGCTCTCGCTGGGAAAGTGCCAAGGCTCCCCTCCCTCCCTGCCTGCCAGACCAATGCAATGCGCGGGAAAACGTGGGATGGAATAGAATTCCAGGATTAGGCTTGCAGATTCTTGAAATCCGATTGCTGCTTTCTTCTTTTAAAAGAAAAGTTGGACCGTACAAACGTCCTGTCACGTGCACATGAAATCCGGTTGCCTTTACCTTTGGTTCCTCTCACCTCACCCTAGGTGTGGTCTCTAGGTCTGAAATAATGTAATTTATAAATCATGTTTGATGCTTAAGGGCACCGAAGGGTGACGGAAGGGCTTCACCTATCAAACTGCTGCCTGCCAGGGCTTATGGGATAGGACATGGGGTTAAGGTGTGGGTAAGGAAATTCTGGAAGAATGCTCAATTGCATCCTCCTATCCTATCTTATCCTATCCTATCCTATCCTATCCTATTTATTTATTAAATTTGTATGCCACTGAAATCCAGAGACTCTCGGCGGCGAACAATCCTAAAAAAGTACATTAAAAACACTTAAAAAATAAAAATAAAATATACCCATTAAAACAAAATAAAAAACCCAGCAGACTATCAAGGTGGGCTAAAAAGATTTCGTATATAAAAAGGGGGGTGAGGATGGCTAGGGATCCATCAGCCACCGCCATGCTGATAATGAGCCCCCCCCTGGAGCCCCAGGCCATCTCGCAGAGCCAGGTCTTAAGGCCCTTCCAAAGGCCATCAGGGAGGGGGCAGCCCTCAGTTTGAGGGGCGAGATGGTCCATAGCAGAGAAGGCTCTTCTCCTAGACTCCGCCAGCCGGAATTCCTCGGCCAACGGGAACCGGAGAAGGACTCCTCTGCTGCTTCTGGTGGGCTGGGTGACGTGGCTCCTCAGACAGCCTGGTCCCATGCCACGAAGGGCTTTGAAGGTCAATGTTAACACCTTGAATTGCACCCGGAAGCAAACCGGTAACCAGTGCAGCTCGCGGAACAAAGGTGTTATGTGGGCCGATCTATTGGCCCCTAAAATCATCCGCGCAGCCGCACTCGGCACCAGCTGCAATCTCCGGATACTCTTCAAGGGAAGCCCCATGTAGAGCGCATTACAGTAGTCCAGAACAGAGATGACGAGGGCATGAGTGACCGCGTGAAGGCACTCCTGGTCCAGGAAGAATGGGTGTGCATGTGATTTATTTTATTACAACTTATCACTGGCCAAAGAAATACCCGTGTGTTCACAACTGTCAGTCCTCCCAGGTAAACCATGCAGGAAACACAACCAGATGAGCTAATTCTATTTATGTAAGGCTACATTAACAGAATCTTGCAAGTTTGAAGGTATGAACTTTCTGCCACCACTTTTACCTGCATGATCCATTAGGGCAGGGCCTTCCTAAGTTTCTTTCTCTGACTGTTAAGCCACTGGGGACTCCTGCCTCTCTCCTCTTGATGGTTTCCTAGGCAGCATCTCTTCCCCTTGTCCCCAAAGGTCATCCACACATTCAATTATATCATCTATCCTTTCCGTATTATTCAAACCCACATGTAAAACAAGTCCAAAAGTTATTAAAAAGTCAGGCCCATCTCAGCACTAACTCATCATACCTTACTGCATGGAGCAATCCAATAGGCCATGGACAGGAATGGCAATCCAATAGCTACAGCAAGAACCACTAAAAACTTCACCGCCATGGTCTGTTGTCGTAACCCCGAGAGATTCTCGTACCAGATTGAGAGAAGCTGCTGCTGGCAGTTGGGATGTGCAACAAACTGCAAATAAAGGAAACACAAAGGCTCATTAGCTATAATCTGTCATTCACTTTAAAAGAAGCCTGTCAAAAAATATTAAAACAGGAAAAAAAAGTAATCTTCACACCATAGTCGCAAAGGAATTACAGCTAAAGTGGAGGAAAACCTCTCTATCTGCCTTGTATCTTTTTCTAAAATAGAGAACTTTGATTGCCTAACCAGAAGACACCCTGAATTTTATTTTCAGCAATATTGTTTTTAAAAAAATGTTCCTTCCAACAAATGTCCCCAGATGACTACTGCCACAAATGAGAGCATAAAATGTGCTAGATTGAGTCAAGCAAATGGTGTAGCTTACTGTGTCCTGTTTAGATACCAGTTTAATATCTTTGGGATTTTTACAACACAAGTACGATGGCAGGAACCATTCCCTTTTTTGATATTACAACATCTCATAAAAGCAAAAGAGAAACTATTGCTTTTGAAAATGAAAAATGCATTTTCTTGATATTTTAACAGCCATATTTGAACACAATGTCTATAGCTGGTATCCAGGGACATGAAAGAGCACTTCCCTGCTTGGATGCAATCGGACCTCGAGTGTACAATCTTTATGAGGCTATGGTGTGTGTATGTGCTTTAAAAAGCTTTTGTTTGTTTTAAGAGTTTTGGAGGTATTAATAAAATACGCGCGTTAAATCTACTAGAGTTTTAAAACATTAATACATGCATTAAAAAAATAATCCTGGTACATTTATCCTGAATTTCAGCAGCTGATCTTGGTAACTTCAGGACTACATATAATTTGCATTCCCATTAGAAGAGAAGATCTATTGCTCAGGGTTGAACCGTGAATCCTTGGTGCTCTCCGAGTTGGTTGTTTGCTTGCAAATGCTTCATTACCTAACTAGGTAACATCATCTGAGCTAGTGAGTGTGGGGATTGGTCCCTGTTTTGTTTAGAAGCTTGCCTTGCCAATGTTGCTGGAGGCTGTGGTTTTCTCTTTGGCGGTTCCTTGATTTGGGTATTGTTTTCTGAAACTGAGAAACTGTGAGCATTCTAGAAAAGCTAAATCCAAAAAATACTTGAGGAAGGTTTGTTCCGCAAACAAACCAGCTATTAATAGACACATAGAGATAAACTACATTTACATACTAATCAAAAGAGAGAACAACAAATCTAAGAAGGAAACAAACGACTAGGACACGTCTTCTCCAGCAGCCTCCATCCAGATAAGCAGATTAACACCAGTCAGTCAAGCTGAAAGTGATACCTAATCAAGGACTACCGTGGAGAAGGAGAAAACCAAACCCTGCCCACCAACACTGATAATGCAAGCTACCGTATACAAACAGGGAGCAAACACCACACTCATTAGCACTGATGATGTTACCTAGTTGAATAATGAAATGTCAGCAACAGATGACCAAGCTCAGGGAATACCAAGGATTCCCAATTTCCAGCCTGTGGCTGCTCACATTTCATTGAATTTGCATTTATTTATTTATTTATTGCATGTATACATGCACCCATGTATCAATGGATCTTTAGGTGGGAATAAAAGATGAAAAGGTAATTATCAATACCGGTTTAAAAAAAGACAAAAGAGAGGCCCCAATAAAAAATTCATAGCTGTAGTCATGAATAACCAATTGTGGATTTGTCAGAGAAGGGAACTCCACAATCGATACCATTTATCATTTGTAGTATAGATTTCCTATATTTTTAGAACTGATAGTAAGTAAAGATGGACACAACTACTTCTGCTAGTTTTCTGGAGAAAAAAATGGCAGAAAATTATATATCTATTTTTTTTATAATTGGCTACCAAGATTTGGCAGCATGATTTTTGAGACTGTCAAAAATGGGCTCTGTTGATTCAGATACCTTATTGGCCAAGCATGGTTAGACATGTGATCAAAGAATTGTAATTTATTGCCTCAAAAGCAAGGAAAACATACAGGAAATGTCACCAAATTAACAAGCACATTATGAACACTGATCAGCACTAATCATGCTCTAGGATATATGAATGTCAAAAATTTAAATCCTCCATGAAGATCTATGTTTGCTTTCTGATACTTTGGGACAAGGATGTCATACTACCTAGTCAATTTTAGGTACTCCATGCTAGCAGTACTGAATAACTGAAAATCCCTCAGCCCTCCTCCTAAAGATGTCAGAACTCACTTTTTTGACTTCATATTTTATAACACGTTTTAAGCGGCTCAGGCTTGGACGTCCATGCTCCCCATGGTTCAGTTCAACGTCTCCGTTGAGGATAGCTTCCACTTCTTCTGTGTTTCTGCACAAATCAAGAAGTCCAACCACAAAGTCCTTGCACTGCATTGACAATTTTTTGTAATCGTTCTTTGAAGGAAAAGAAGTTGATGAGTAAACAAACCGTCTCTCCCATTCCCAGTAATACAGAGAACAGAGGAACTCTCATTGTAGGCTGTTGGAAGTAGAAATTGGGGGAAAGCTCTACTACAGAGTATGTTCTACTTGGGTCTAACTGTGGAATTCTGTGCTCTCCAAGAGTTATAAACTAGTGAATGCTGTGGTGGGTTACCAGTGAGTGACGAGACATTGCTTCCAAGAAATTAAAGAGGACTGTGAGATAATACAGTATTAGACATACATATAGTAATACAATTCTTAGGAACCATATAGCAGCCCTTTTGTACAGTACATGCCCTTCATGTCATTGGGCTAGGCTATTTGTGGGACTGTATCTCCCCAAAGTTTCTGCACCAAATTGGGCAGAGTGGCAAGCTCCAGGTCCCATTGATGAAATAATGTTACTTGATGGGTGCTAGGAAGCACACCTTCTTTGTTCAATTGTTTGTCTCGTGGAACAGTCTTTCCCAAGATATGTATAGTTCTGATCTGTTACCTTCTGGAAGGCAGTGAAGACTTGCATCATCCCCCAGGCACTGGGGTCAAGATGTTAATGAAATTGGCGCATGGCTGTGACTGTGTTGAAATGTTTGTAATTAATATTTAGGAATCTCAATGTAGAGTTTTTAAATTTTTAATGGTACAATGTAAATTCTAGTTTATATTTTTATCTGTTACCATCCAGATCTTTAATCAATAGTCTTATTAAATAGTCTAAAGACTATTTAATCAATAGTCTTTAATCAATAGTCTTTAATCAATAGTCTTATTTTTATCTCTGTTACCATCCAGATCTTTAATCAATAGTCTTATAAGATACCATCCAGATCTTTAATCAATAGTCTTATCTTTAATCAATAGTCTTATCAATAGTTGTACAGATAATAATACTGTACAACTTGAAATAAGTAGAACAGAGGTGAAGATAATAAAACATAGGGTCCATTTTGAGCAACCCTGGCTACATCAAAGAGGGATTAGGTGAATGTATTTATGTGGTAAGTATTTGCAAGACCTATAGGTTGATCTGATCAACTCAGTAGTATACAACTCCACATGTCCATAATTTGAGATTCAAATCAGAGAGATGAATAATCAAATTTTAAAACTAAAATCATGTAATATGAAAAGCAGAAATAAACCTTCTAATTAGTAAGTTAAAGGTTTCCCCTGCCAGTTGTGGTTGACTCTAGGGGGTGGTGGTGCTCATTTCTGTTTCATAGCCAAAGAGCTACCGTTCATCCAAAGATGCTTCAGTGGTCATACCAAGGCGCACAGAACATTGTTACCTTTCCCACTGAAGGTGGTGCCTATTTATCTACTTGCATTTTTACTTGCTTTCGAACTGCTAGGTTGGCAGGAGCTGGGACAGATAATGGGAGCTCTCCCTGTGGTATGGCAGCATTTGGGTCTCAAACTCAGGCTGCCAACCTTCCAGCCAACAAGCCCAACATCTTAACCGCTCGCGCCACCGCACCCCTAAACCTTCTAATTATAATAAGGCAAATTCATCATCCTGAGGGATAATCACAGCAACCCTGATGAAATTACCAACTTTTCACTGACTTTCTGAAAACGAGGAGGAGGAAATGAAGACTGCTGCAGAGTCTTATAGGAAATTTGGTGATGTTACTACTTGTGTAGACAAGATGGAATATAATAAAAAGTAATACAGTTAATGCATAATTGAATGATCAGGTAATGAACAATCAAGGAACAGAAGCCCAGGATTTTATGGCCAATTATACAAACTTATTAAGCGGAGTAAGTTATGGGCGATATGCAATAGGAAACCCAACACAGGAATACGATGGTGCAGTTCTGGCCTTTTCCCTGCTGCCTAGAAACCCTGCAAAATAGGAAAGGTCACCCTTATCCACAGTCTTCTTTGGAGCAGATCCAGATTTTACTGTACTGCTATTATCAAGTTTTAGTTTTCAGAAAAAAACAATAAATTACAAACATTCTTTTTTCTGAGCTTCTGTTTTGTGACTAAAGTACAGTGGTTTTTGCATAAAGTTTGAGACTATCATTTCATGCAGAAGGCAGCATACAGATGTGAATTCCGTGCATTTTAATTTATAGGATAGCAATAATGAAAGGTTGTCCTAAACAGACTAAGAGAATTCATCATTCTAAAAATTTTCCCTTGCACAGAGGTTTTTCCAAGAATGAGAAATGGAAGAAGCTCAAATTCTATGATAAAACCAATAAATGGATATTAGAGATCCTTTGATTCTTTTTACTCTTTTAACATAACAGATTTTATGTTAAAATTATTACTAGCCACAAAGATTGTACTAATAATACCACTGCGTTTTATTATTTGCATGACTGAAAAGATCAGCTGTACTTTTTTCTCATTTGAGAGCATTATCATTATTGCTTGCTTTTGTTCGATATTGTTTATTTCATTCTAGTATCAGAGTAGTCTGCAATGTTTAAATATAAACATATATTTATATTATAAATATATGTTTATGGATAAATTATTATCCATAATAATCATTAGTGCATTTTACCCTACTGTAATGTAATGTATTTAATTATTTTGGATAGAAAATTTCTCTTGCAAAATTTGGAAAAATACCAAATTAGTTTTAATTTTAGAAATTGTCTTTGTATATGTGACTGAATTTCTCTTTATGTCTATCTTCGAGTGCAAAATATGGAGATCAAATCTTACAGTCTATTTTAAGACTTTCTTAAAATCTTTGTTGTGGTTTATGTTTTTTTATGGTTATGGACAATAGTTTCATATATTTACTCTGATCCAACAGGGATTAAGTAACAATTCATGATTAAAACCTTACCTTGAATTCTTTTTCAATGTTAGCAAGCACAGCTAGCTCATTGCTGAGTTCTAAGGCAGTCATAACTGGGTCTTCACTTGACAATGACAGATAAGCTGGACTTGCTAGACCTTTGTAAGCATTGATCCTGGATCTGGAATGGCTGAAAGAGTCATTCTTTTGCTTCTTATTGCATTCACTGCATTTGCAAAAATAATCATGAGGCCTCTCAATCCGAGCTCCTTTCCTCAGCAGGATATGCACAATTTCATACTCGTGGCAATGAGCAGCTAGGATAATGGGGGTCACATCATGAGAGAAACGAGTTCCATCCTCATCGTAGGCATAAAAGTCATCATGCTGCAATTCTGATTGACTAGGGCTTGTGGCCAGCCTCTTCCCTTCTGCAAATGCTGGATGATTCAAGATGGCTTCCACTATTCGGATGTAACCTTTGCTAATGGCTAACAGCAACGCATCTCCAACACGAGACAAGTTTTCCTTCTTAAGTAAAAGTTCTGTGATTTCCAGATGTTCATTTGCCACAGCCAGTTGTAATGCATTCTGGCCCATGTAATCCACACAGTTCACATTGAGTGAAGGACATTCATCCAGCATTTTACGGACCACAGGAATATTACCATATTCTGCCGCTTCCAAAAAATGTTCTTCTTCAATAGAAAGGCTGGTTGAATGATCATTAAACATATATGCTGGGCCTCGAATGGCACATCTCCTGCCTTTCTCTCTAACTACGGTCTGTTGACGAAAGCCAGGACGGTTCTCAGTACCTCTACTAAAAAAGAAAGAGAAGATTAATGACTTGGCCACCTTTCTTTCTTAAAAATACATTTATAGGCTCAAGGAACTAGGAAGGACACAAGGAGCTGGTCAGAGAGGTATGTTTACTGCTACGCATCTATAGACAGGACTTTCACCAGACTAAAGCTCCCCCACACAGAACTATTAGATATATAGTGCAAAGTTTTAGGAAGCATCTCCATTCAGTTGCTCCCTTCCCATCACAACTCAAGGCTAGTCAGCCTCTTCATTCTTTCTCTCAACTCAACTCCAGATTCCACCACAGTATTTGGTGTATCACAGTATCAGGAGCATCTGAGGAATGGTACTTCAAGCTGAATGCAATATTAAGCTAGGTCTCCGGCAATTTCTTTATAGACCTACAGAATCAAATTAATATATGAACAAGATGCCTATCTTGTAATCTTTGCAATTTCTGCTTGGATGTGCATTGCAGAATGCTAAAAACATTTTTACCATGTTGCAATGTTTAAGACACTGGGCTTGTCAGCTGGAAGGTCAGCAGCCTGAGTTCAGGATCCAAGTGCAGCATAGAGGGATAAACTCCTGTTACTTGCTCCAGCCCTGCCAAACTAGCAGTTCAAAAGCATGTAAAAATGCAAGTAGATAAATAAGTACCACCTTTAGTGGGAAAGTAACAGCATTCCATGTGCCTTGGCATATAGTCATGTTGGCCTTGGATAGAAGCGTCTTTGGACAACACTGCCTCTTTGGCTATGAAATGGAGATGATCACCATCCCCCAGAATTGGACATGACTAGCAGGGGAAACCTTTATCTTTTAATGTTTAATGTGCCAGAAAAGAAATAAACATATTAGTTACATATTGAATTAATTATATTTAACCTTATTTAATATTAAATTAAAATTAAACCTAATTGATTTTTGTCTTCCCAATGCCTAATTCTTTATTTTATCCAGTGTTATCTTTTATCCAGTTTTTGGCATGTGGCTCCAATCATATTATATGTGGGCCTCCATATACTACAGATAAACAAGTTCAGAAAAGGATCCGAATAATTATCCTAACCCTAACTTTGTTACTGACATGCTTTCCACTAATAACCAGTAAAAGTAACTGAAATTATCTCCAGTCCACATTATCTTCACATTTTTTCACTTTTGATATCACATACTTTTTACACTGATCTATTTTCAAACTGTGTATTTATGTGTTTAAATTTTTACCAACATTTTCCTAAGATGCACATTTAAATGCCTAGTTTGGTCATATTTTAATCATTGAGAGCAGGATTGCAACACTGGGACCAAAACAAATTCTATCCGTTTAAGCTCAAATAGGCACATCATTCTAATAATGTGCAGAGATCAATGCCTACAGGAATTTGCCTGGATTTAAGTGTTAAGTTTATAAATTCCGTAGAACTGAAATAATACCTTTAAGGAGAGAGATAGAGAACTGCAGAAAATAATCTCTGCTACTGATTCATCATATGTATTCATTTGCATTTAACTTCCACTTAAATCAATGTCATCGTAATTATCTCTTCAGCTGATTGCAATTACACAGGTTTCTTTAAAAATTATTTTTTCTAGCATTCAAAGAATGTATGGAGGGTCAATAGAGCAATGCTTTCAAAGTCTGATCCATAACCAATGGGTAAATTTCAACATTGTTCATTTTTTTGGAACTGTAAAAATATATTTGGAAGCTCCAATATCATCTCAGATTAGCATCTCAGACTAGGAAGAAAATTATAAAATCTGAATTGTTGAGGTCATTGAAAAAACTTTATCTGTTATGGACATCTTGCCCATAAATTAAAGTTCATGAATATTGGGTTAGCTCTATATTTTAAAAACTACCTAGTAATCATTGCAGTAATGGTAATTACAGATGCTGATTTACTAATGTTATCTGCAGTAGCTTAAATCTCAATTTATTTTGCTCACTATCTTTCTCCAGAACTTTATAATCTATGCAGTGTGAAGTAATTTGCAAGACAATCTTTTCAAACAAACACAAATATCTGAAGAACATTTTTAGAGTCAAATTATTAAACTTGCTCTCCTTGCTTTGAAATAAAGCCTGAAAAGTGAGAAGAATTGTAGAAATTTCCCTGCAAAAAAAGGCAGCCTAAGTCACCTGATTCCCATAAAAGACATAATGAATTTCCTGTCCAGATTTATAAAGAAAATATAGAAAATTTGCCTGAAGCAGACAAGTTTGTGAAAATTCAACAAACAAAGTACATCATCCACATGCTTTTTATTTTCATTCTTGAGCAAGAGGACCTCTCTGGAATGCAAAAAAACTGATGACAGTGGTTGGAGTCCTTACTGAAACACTGCAACTATAAAGAAATAGAACAATTTATATGCTTATTCGTTGTTAAAATGTGTGTTTTGTTAGAGAAAACAATTCTAATTTAATGGGTACTTATTACAACTTTTGCAAAAACAGAAAAGTTATCAGCACCCAAAGGAAATTAATCTAACATGAATACTAGGATGATAAACATTGATATATTGGCCAATTAAGAATATAAAGAGAGCCATGCCTCATCTAATCCAGTATTAAGATTGTAGGATTGTGGGCAGTTCAGAGGCATTCAGGAAGTTCACAAGCATGGATTGTCTTCTGATTCCATCATTTGCTAGCAACTATTTAAGACATGTTCTCTGTGATTCAGGAGATTGTATATCTCTCAACTTTGGCAACTTGAAGATATGTGGACTTCAACAGAATATAGGATTCCCCCCCCAAGCAGAGTCAGTTATGCACTGAGTTTTATAAAGATGGTTTCACTGAGCTTATTTTCCTTTATTTTTCACTCCTGGTGAACTAGTGTAACTCTGATACCGCAGAGCAAAATACACAGTGTAGTATCAAATGAAACCATTTATCTCTGTTTGAAATGTCAATGATAAAATGTACTGTCTGGGTAGAGTAAGCTGCATTTTTTAAGCTTTCAGCTTTCTTTGATACAGATATAAAATATATTAACCTTTTGATCTAAAATTCAATAATATTCAGTATGTCTATTATCATATGGATCATAAGACTGGCGTGACAAACGTCGGAAATCTAAGCTGCATTTATTTTATTACTTTTTTCTCCCACGTTTATTATTTTATAAGTAACTTATTGCCTTGTTGTGGCAGGGGGGGTTGTGTAACTCACTGAAGCTATGATCTATGCTGTGCAGGGCCACCCAAGATGGATAGGTCATAGTGGAGAGTTCAAACAAACTCCAGTATTCTGGCCAAGAAAACCCAATAGGCAGTATCAAAAGGCTAAAAGATATGGTTCAGGAAAATAAGTGCCTAAAGTTGGAAGGTGTCCATTGTGCTACAGGGGAAGAGTGGAGGGAAATTACAAGTAGTTCCAAAAAGAATGAAGCAGCTGGGCCAAAGCCAAAAGGATGCTCATCTGCATATGTCTCTGGTGGTGAAAGGAAAGTCCAATGATGTAAAGAACAATATTACATAGGGACCTGGAACATTAAGATCTATGAATCAAGATTAAGCTGGATGTGATCAAACATGAGATGGCAAGGTTAAACATCAACATCTTGGGAATCAGGGAATTAAAATGGATTGGAATGGGCAAATTTACATCAGATGACCACTATATCTACTACTGTGGACAAGAATCCCTTCGAAGAAATCCCTTAACCATCATAGTCAATAAAAGAATGAGAAAAGCAGTACTGGGTACAATCTCCAAAACGACAGAATGGAAGCAAGACAAACCATTCAAATGAATGCAAGACAAACCATTGACAGTAATCCAAGTCAATGCTCCAACCACCGATGCTGAAGTGACTGAAGTTGACTGTTTCTGTGAAAGCCTTTGACACCTTCTGGAATTGCCCCTGAAAAAAGAGGTCCTTTTCATTATACGGGATTGGAATGCTAAAGTAGGAAGCCAAAAGATAACAGGCATGTTTGGCCTTTGAGTACAAAATGAAGCAGGGCAAAGGCTAAGAGTTTTATTAAGAGAATATGCTGCTCATAACAAACACTCTTTTCCAACAACTCAAGAGGCGAATCTACACATGGTCAACACCAAAATCAGATTGATTATATTCTTTGCAGCCAAAGATGTAGAAGGTCTATGTCATCAGTAAAAACAAGACCTGGAGCTGACTGTGGATCAGATCATGAGCTTCTTATTGCAAAATTCACGCTTAAACTGAAGAAAATAAGGAAAACCACTAGGCCATCCAAGTATGACCTCAGTTATATCCCTTATGAATATAAAGTGGAGGAGTAGATTTAAGGGATTAGATCTGGTAGACAGAGTGCCTGAAGAACTATGGACAGAGGTGCGTAACACTATACAGGAAGTGGCTACTAAAACCATTCCAAAGAAAATAAATGCAAGAAAATAAAGTGGCTGTCTGATAAGACTTTACAAATAGCTGAGGAAAGAAGGAAAGTGAAAGGCGAGCAAGAAAAGGAAGCACATACCCAACTGAATGCTGCGGTCCATGGTGTCTCAAAGAGTTGGACACCACTGAGCGTCTGAACAACAAAGCATCAAGTTATCAAAGGATTTTATCACCTGCAGAAACAAAGCAAGGAAATAAGCAGACTGCCAAAAAGAAATGAGTGCTAAAGAAATTGTAATTGCAATGCAATTAGGAATTTGGTAATAAAAATGGTGATACTGATTTTGGCTACTTCCAGATAAAAATAAAATAAATAATACCCCAGTGAGACACTACATTGACATGGTTGTCAATGGTGCACTCTAATGAAGATGAGAGCTATGCCACAGGTTCAACTATATTGGAGAGGTCTCAGAAGAAGAGCCAGACAGTCTGTCCCATAAAAAAATATGGTGAGATATAATTTACAGAAACCCATACTGGACTGGACATCACCCAGATCAACAAGGACCATGCTAGTGTTGGAGTTCCTGGATATGGAACAAGTGGACTACAGGACTCAAGACTGCTGGCTGAGCAACCAAAGCCAACAGTACAGGAATATTAGAAGAAAAAATGTTTACTCATCACAACTATACAAACTGCAGCAATACTTTTAACACTACCATCAAAGAAGAACATATGTTTATCCCAGGTCCTTGAGAAGGACATGATAAGTTGTCAAAAATGCCAAATCCATGCTAAACATCTGGCTGTGTGACAAACAAAATAAGCACAAGTATCTTTCAAAAGAGTGGACGGAAGATACCGAATGACAGGAGTCTGAATCGCAGTAGGCCTGAGAAATCAGGAATAGGAAAATGATTTGGGCAACAAAATTTAAGATGAGAATCCTAAGAAATGGAAGTTTAGATACAGAACATAAAACTAAATATGTTATCATTAGTTTCACATATGTTGTCCCACAGAAAAAAAGTCCTTAAGTAGGAGGTCATATTTTGGACTAAAATTACAAAAAGAGGAAAACAGAGCCAGTATGGTATAGTGGTCTACAACTGAGGAGGCTTACTGTCATAAGTCAAGTCCCATGTGACCAGACACAATTTTATTACCATTTTAAGACTGCTGTTATGTGAGTCACCAATGTCTTTAAGAAAATCATGTGGCTGTAAGTCTGAATCCAGTGTCCAATGGAATTTTTTTTGCTGTTTTTTGTTGGAAAACAGCAAAAGTGCCTCAAAATGCAGTTATCTGACCATTATAAATGCAAGCTGGTTGCCAAGTGCCTGAAATATGATCACGTGACTGTGATGATAGTGCAACGGTTGTTACTTTGAGGAAAGATCTTTAGTAACTTTTTTCAAGTCCATCATAACTTTAAGTGTCTGGTCATAAGTTGAGAATTACCTGTAGTTCTTCATTAGGCACAGAAGTGAGCTGTCAGAGACAGGTTCTGCATGTAGTTAGCTGAAAAACAAACCCTTATAACAACATGCCTTGATGGCTTTACTGTGTGAATTGGCAACTACAGTGCAAAACAGGTAGACCCTGCAACACGCACTAAAACAATGATAGCAGGCCTCATGTTTAAAAGAAGCTCTCACAACCTGCATTAAACCGATCATGTGAACAAGGCTCCTAAGCATTATGACAAAATGCCACTGTTTTCTTGAAATACACAACATCATACTAATGGACTTTCAGTGACAATTTAATAGACTTATTCAAATACATTTATTTTGTAAATAAGGCATTTTGCTGAGAAGTTCCATTTATTCCAAGGTTCTAATAAGAATGTTAGAGGTCAGTTCTAAATGGACTGACATACTTCAAATGGTTTCCAAACCAATCAAATTTATACCAGAATGTATAAGTAACCTAATAGTACCCAACGAAAAAAGTCCTGGAGATTTCAGAAATGGAAATTATTGTGATTCTCTTAAAAACACAACATCCAATACCTCTAGAACAATACTCAGATCAGAAGTTAACATTAAAAGAAATGAACTTTGTAGATTAATAAGCTTGACTAAAAATCAGCACCTTTCTCACTGTATATATACCTTATAGCAGCATATATAGTGAAAAAAATCACATGGAGATCTCCGAAGGCAGTGATTCCCAGCCTTCTCCTTTATATGGACCACAACATTATCACTGAACCAAACATAAACTACTGGCACAATGTGTATATGCCACCTCTCAAATGTCCCTGGGGCATAAGCATTAAGTGAAAATGAATGTTATTTTAACAAGATTAATTGTTGTTGTTGTTCAGTCTCACAGTCGTGTCTG
>JANHZU010001297.1:109033-133005 GCA_032468055.1 Acrochordus granulatus
CCTCCCTCCCTCCTTCCTGCAGAAGTTAAAGTACAAATATGTATGTGAGAAAAGTGGCCTTTACCTTCTATGTGGCATCTTAGCAGGTATTTGAAAGGGTGTGATATTTGCTTCCTCACCCCTCATACACGATCTTATTCTCCAGATTAAACAAAGCCAGCTTCTTCACTCTTTGTTTGATGAACTTAGTTTTCAGTCCTTAATCATTCTTCAAATGTGGTATCTGGAAATGGAGGGAGTGCGTGAAGGTAGATGGGTTGTGCAAAACAAAATCAAGATAAATTATTTCTTTTTGTGATTTGGAAATAATGCTTCTGATGATTAAGCTTGAATTTGCACATGTGGGTTTTTACATCGATACCGCAATGCAAACTCCTAATGGGCTTGCCATCTATTGGTGTTCCACAATCTTTTTGACAAGTACTGTATCTTTGGCCATTTTATACCTATATTTAATTTTGTTTTGTAAATGAACGATTTCTATTTTTTCTCTGTTATTTCTTTTTTGATTAATTGCCAGCTCATTTCTCTAACCTGTCAAAACTGTCTTGAATTTTATTGCTGTCTTCTGAAGCATTAACTATCCCACCATCTGCAAATTCAATAACTATTGAATAACTTCCTTTTGCGTTCAAGTCATTGATATATTGAAGTGTAGAGCACCATCGATTGAATAATTATGGCATCCCAACTAAAGTCTCCCTTTCCTTATTGAATATAATATTTGAACCCAGCAATATAACATGCCACATTTAACTAACTTGCTAATCACTTTATCAAATGCTTTGCAGAAATCAAGAGACAGGATGCTTACAACATTCTCAAAATCTATTGAAGAGGAGCAAACGATAAGATAAAGTTATTGTGGCAAGGCTTGTTTCTGACAAATGCCTGCTGATTCCTGCAAGGACAATGGCAATGTTTCCAAGGTGGATGCAGATTTTCTCCAGCATCCTCCCCGATGCTGGACTGAGAAATCTGTAGTTTGCAGAATTATCAGTTTTTTCCTCTTTGAAGAGAAAGACAACACAGTACTTCCTTTCACCTGGACATTAATTTACTTTTGGAATTTTCCTGGTTGAAAAAACATTAAGCAGAAGTTGTCTTCCTATGGTAACTTTTAAACCTGCCAGTTCCATTTCTGCAGCCTTGAAAGTCATGGCAGTGCGTACTCTCTTTCAGAGGTCTTTTGTATTTTTCTAATGGAAATGGAATTCTGGAATGGCTGCATCTCAGAAGTTATGGCTTGCACCTTCTTTTTTAGGAAAATGACATAGATAAACTGTTTTGGAGGGGAGAAAATGGGTTGCCGTGATTAGTTGTCATCATCGTCATCATCATTTGGGTTGGGTGATAGCTGCGTCAGTAATAATAACAACAACAATTTGCAATTTTAATTATATTGATTATCGTATTATTAGGCTGGATGTTTTAACTGGTGGTGTAGTTTGTGGGTATTTGCACAGAGCTGATCTTGTAAACTGAAGAAATCTGAGTAGATTGAATGGTATACAAATCTAATAAACAGATGCAGGAATATTTATTTATTTAATTTATAGCATGGATAAAGTAGCCCAACTCAAACAAAGTGCCTCTGGCTAGCAATGAACAGGAGAAACAACTAAAGGTGGTTTCTCAACAACAGCAGATGCGAACACAACACACACAATCCAATGAATGATTAAAAACCAATTGAAACAATACACTGGCAATTGGAATAAAACATATCACAATATATTTTATAGCCAATATACTTGGTTTACCACTCATCCAAACCCAAAAATCTGGAGAAAAAAACAAGTCTTAATCGACTTTTGAAGACCTGGACAGTTGGGTCCCAACCCTGTGATGGGTATCCCCAGATTCTAATTTTACACTATCATATAACTTTCTGTGCAGCTCAGATCTGGTTGTTTTGGGGACAATATAACCATTCTTTAATACAAAGCTATAGATTAATTTTGGATTATTACTGTCATTATTCCAGTGCTGTAGTTAAGTATTTCCTCTTGATAAATGATGTAACAGAATAGAAATCAGACACAGCAGTTTGTTAAAAAATTCTTCTGTTGGCTACCTTTGTAGTTGGAGTTGATAACGGGTGTTGTAGGCCACGTGTAATCTAAAGAGTATTGTTTGAGAATCCCTATTGTACACAGCCAGTGCTTTACTTCAACTATTTCTTTTCCTATTTTTCAGCACAAATATTCCATCCTGTAACTGAAATTCTCTGTTGTAGCAGCACATAACACTTGACCGCAACTGGTCTCCATGACACTCCAATTGATTTATGCAGTTCTAGTATTTGATGAAATATATCTTGTTATAACTCAATCTTCTCTTCTCCAGATTAAGTACACATAATTCTTCAAACTTCCTCAACAGAACATAATTGGGTTCTTTGTGGCATCTGTCTTGCTCTTCTGGGCTTAACTGCATCAACATTAATGATGCCTCAGTTCCCAGAGTTGTCTAGGAACAGCAATCAGTAAGACATTGTCTATAAAGTGGGAGAAAGAATTGGGGTGTTGAATCAATTCAGTACACTGAAAAAGCCAGGATGCCGTTCTACTCTGACCCCATCCTAATTCAATAGAAGAACATGAATGCGGAGTACAGAAGGTTTAGCAGAGGGCTTGGATTCTCAGTCTTCAGTCTGCAAATTCACAGGGGGGTGAATCACTTGTTCTCACGCTAGCCTATTTCATAAGATTGTGAGGATACCTTTAGGTACCTAAGCTTTTTATTTTTAAAACATTCTTATATCCACGTTATTGCTTTCTTACAGACCAAATGAAAAAAACAGAAAGGCAGAGAAGCAGCTCATAAAACTAGAATGGGAAAAATGCAGCAAATGCAAATTGGGAGGAAAAACAATAAAAAGCAGCAAACATTGGTATAAAATTGAAATATTACAACTTATTTTTCAAACAAAATATTGAATCCAGGCCACACAGAAACAGAGCATTCAATCAATATAAAGCCAATTGCTAGAATGGAGGGGCACCCATTTCTCTTGACCAGCCTTTAACATTTTTTAATGACTTAATCTCAAGATCATAAGAAACATATGGACACCACTGACATGTTAAAACTGGATACTCTAATTTTTATTCCATGTCTCCTATAAATTATCTATATTTATCATAGTAATATTTTTCAGCTATTGATATAACAAATTGTCTGTTTGGACTCTAACCCCTTTTTTAACGCACTTGGAATTATAGGGAGTTTCAAGATTTCCAAAGCATCAGGTCTCAGTAAAATAATACATGTTTTATAACAATGGGAACATGTGTGATTATATTTTTCACTGGAGAAAATTTTATTTGGATTATGGTCTCAAAGAGAATATTTATAAAATGATGTACAGATGGCATTTCTCGCCCGACCAATTATCCAAGATGTACAATGGATTTTCTAATAAATGCTGGAAATGTGCCCAATCTCTAGGTACGTTTTACTATATGTGCTGGACATGTAAAGAAGTTAAAAAATATTGGTTAGATGTAACTGAGGTTATGCAAAAAAAAAATTTTTTTAATGCAATGTATTAAGGAAGCCTGAAGCTTTTCTTTTAGGTATGATGGATAAACAGTTTGAGAAACAATATGGAGAGTTGTTTTCATATGTGGTCTCTGCAGCAAGATTGGCATACACCAAAAAGTGGAAGGAAGAGGGGCTTCCCACGGTGGATGACTGGCTAATAAAACTTATTGACTTAGCTGATGGCCCTTCTGAAGGACGATAAGTCAAAGAAGTTTTGGGATGTTTGGAAGCCGTTCCGGGACTTTCTGCTGAAGAAATTTACCAAAGCAGTTTTGTAGAAAGACTAGATGACGAAGAATTTAAATTGAAAATTATAAGAAATATAAAATGTGATTGGAAATAATTAAGATATTGATATGTTAAGGCGTAGGTTGACAGAAAGGGAATGTGTAATGAGTGAAAAGCGAAGAAAAGTGTATAACAACGTGTAATTTATCATTTGAAAGAACAGACATGTACAGTCTGTTAAAATGGTTAAAATGAATTGTAATATAAAGTTATAATGTATAGTTTATGTACTAGTTAGATTATAATGTAAGAGGGGAACAGTCTGTTGTGGAAAGATATCCATATAAAGTTGGTCAGAAATGTTATATGAGTGAGGGTTTGTTTCCCCTCCCCTTTCTCCTCTTTATTTCTTTTTCTCCTTCCCTCCCCTCCCTTTTTTCCTTAGTGTTGTGTTGAATTTTAGATACTGTTTTATTTAATGTTATGTGCTGTTTTATTATATATTTTATGTTGTGATTTTTTTTGTTTTTCTATGTTTCTAAAAATTAATAAAAATATTACATGTTTTATTTTGAATATATTGCCACTTGGCAGCATTTTTTAATTGATATATAACATCAAGTATTTTTTTTTACTTCTAATAACCACATAAATAGATTGTCTCCATAACTTTGTCTTTCAGGTCTTCCAATGCTGCACTTGTCACCACTGTAATTGAGTCCATTTGTTTCAATTCAGGCCATCCTTTTCTTCTCCTTCTTTCCATCTTTCCCAATGTTACAACCTTTTCCAGAGAGCTAGGACTTCATATTATATATCTGAAATAATTCGAGCCTGATCATTTATGCTTTAAGTGAGAATTCTGGGTTGGTTGGTTTGATGATCCATTGCTTTGTTTTATTGGCTGTCCATGGTATTCTCAGGAGTCTTCTACAGCACCAAAATTCAAAGGCATCAATCCTGTCCTGTTTCTTCAAAGCTCAGCCTTTCCTCCCATAGAGTGTCGAAAGCTTGCACAATTCTTATTTTTGTAAGTGCAGAGACATCACAGAATTTTGAATACCCTTCCAGGACTTTCTGGCTGCTTATCTGTAGTGTATTTGTTGACTGCTTGTTCCTTTATTGTTGATGGTTGATCCTAAAAGGCAGAAGCTACCCACAACTTCAATATCTTCATTGCCGGTTGTTCTACATGTTGTTGTTAGCTTAGTTTTAGCAGCATTAGGCAGGTTATTTTGTAACCTATCAAATGTTTTATTTTATTATTAGCAATAAGAAAATTTAAATTATTAACCCCGTTTTAATAAAAATAAAACTAAACTAAACTTTATCCACTATTTATAAATAAGAGTTATCCCAGAAATTTAATTTCTCATTAGAACAATGAAACTTAAATTTTCTTCCCAATAACATCCAAATATATCTTGTTGACTTTAATGCTGAGAAAATATCTAAACTCCAAAATTAGAAACAAGCACTTGACAGGATTTCCAAAGATTCTCCAAATAAGAATTAACTACTAGATTCATTTACATTCCAAAAACAAAGAAAAAAGAAATAGAAGATAATATACTGTATACGCCCAAGAGTAAAACTGAAATCTGGAAAATTAAAACTGCCTTTTTCAATTTGGAGACTAAGTTTGAAAACAATCTAGAGTTCTAACTATCTCATAAGCATATCCTCAGTAGGTTCATAATTGTCTAATATATCCAGATAGAATTACCTAGGCATCTCTCTTAAAATAAAAACCAGTCTTGAAGTTAAACTCATGTCATAATATATATTCTGTCCCATGAAAGACATGGGTATTTGCAGTCCTCATTGAGTTGACAGTGTACAGATATACTGACAAAGTTATCTTTCTTCCTAAACTTTTCAACATTTAATAAACTCTGGACAAGAAACAACCCTTGTCCCCCCATTTTTACATATTACTATATACATCTTATTAGTGATTGGTAACATATTAAATATATTTCAATTATTGTATATTGAGAGTATTTGCCACACTGATTCACAATAACCAACAACTTCGGAAAAGAGCTTTCATCACAGTCAATAACAATGGTCTCTGCATGTAAGAAGATGTGTTTAATTCCAACTATTTGAATACCTTAAATGTCTCCAAAGTGTCTAATAAGACAGCTCCTTATTTGCCTTCTCCCAACCTGAAGGCTAGTTACATGGAATCAAAAGTCCAATGTCTTGAGCTCTTGACTTTTTTTTCACCTTTTTTGCAAGGTGCCCATCTTTCAGTTGAGTGCTTCGATTTTAACTCAATTCTTGTTTAGCAAAGATTTTGACCTGAAAACTTTGCATGCTTTAGTATCCACGTAGGAGTTTCAGTGGCATTGTAGCGCATATGAGGATCAATAAAAGTATCAGCTCACCCTTTAGCCTCCTCAAGCTTCTTCAGAGTTCATATTGCTCTAACAACTTCAGCTAAGGAGTAATTGCTCAGCTGTTTGATACCCAGGAAAAGGCTTAAATAAATGTTCCTATCAAGGAAATGTCTTTAGCTCCATTTTCCTAGCACTGTATTTAGGAATAACACCTCTTTTGCCAGGCTTCTGTTAACTGATTTAATGGTCTGAATTTGATTTTAATTGTGTTGATTTTACCATTATGTTTCATATTCTGGTTAGTTGTAAGTCACCTTGGGAGTTTGTAGAAGTAGAAAGGAGGTTATAAGTTGAATGCTAAATAAAGTAGCTATTGGCTTTAAAAACAATGTTTGAGGAGAAGGAGCCCAGATTTCTCCAGGGTCGTGTTCTCCAAATATATTCATGCTGTATTCGTAACTGGAATTCCTATCCAGGATGATGATCTGGGAATTCTGCAACCATCAGACCCAATGCATCAGGAGGTCACCAGGTTGGAGAACAGTCACCAAATCATCTAGGAACTTTGCTTCAAATAAAACTTCATTTTTGCTTACTGGTTCAGCTGGCCAGTCTCACATGGAAGATTTTTGCTTGCCCATCATGTATGTCTTGAGATTATGCATATTATTATTTGAAAATGATCATTATTTTCTCATCTGGATAAAGGAGAAACCCTTTTGCTCTTTCCTCAAACCTTCTTGCCACCTGCAGAGAAAATGTGGAGGCAATAGAACAGGGGGTAAAATAGGAAAAAAGGAAATCCAGTTCACTATAAGGAACATAAAATCTTAAGCTCTGTCTTCATACCCTGATGTCTTCCAGGAGCTTAAGCTATAAACTTTGTAAGCACAGCTCTGATGGTCTGTGAGATAATATACAAGACAATAAATCTGTTTTTATGTACTGGTAATGACATTTCTTGCCATTAAACAAGCAGCTGTGGTTTAATTAAATCACTCACAACTGAAGTGAAAGGAAATCTATAACTTACTTGATTTAATTTATTATTTGTAAAATCAAGCAGCCTTATTTCATCATCTGGTTGTTAGAGACTGCCTAGCCAATGCTTTGAAAACCCCTGTCTTGGTTTACATACCAAGTGATATCGTGTTCTAGGATAATCAATTTTTCTAAGGAAAATTTTCTCCTGAAATGTTTTATTTCTTGGACTAAATGTTCAAGCCACCCTCTTGATAATTATTATGATACACAGCAGTTGGTTGAGTATCAGTTCTCAGGAAAAATTGATATGTAAATGATCTAACATGTAACTAAAGTATATATTACATGAAAGTCAATGAGTCTGGTGTTACTTTAAATTGGCGTATCAGTAGCTTGAAAAGTCTGGGATCTCAAGATCCACATGTGATGGAAGAAACCTGTTATTCAAGGGAAGGAAGAGCTGCAAACTTGTTCAACTTCATGTTCATGAGAACTTTGCTCATAAGCTGCCATTTGCTTGCAAGCTGTAATTTCTATCTATGTTGAAAGTATGTGCAAATTACAGATCCTATGGGAACTGGAGGGCAGGCTATTGCAGGGAAAAATGCTCCTGATGTTTAGTATCAGTCATGTGTTCCAGCCTCTGTGCTCACATCCAGCCCCTGGTCAGAATATCCTTGGAGGTCCTGCGGTCTGGCTGCTGCTGCTGAACACCAGGTCAGTCAATAATAAGGCTCTCCTCATTCATGACATCATTGAGGAGGAGCAAGCTGACCTGTCATGCATTACTGAAACCTGGCTGGCTCCTGAGGGAGGGGTTCCCCTCTCAGAGATGTGTCCAGCTGGGTTCAAGGTTTAAAACCAGCCAAGACCCCAGGACAGGGGAGGTAGGGTGGCAGTGGTCATCCAAGAATCTCTTTTTGCCTTCAGGAACCTTGTTCCACAAGTGTCCAGTTGTGAGACCCCATTCTTGAAGCTTGGTTCACGGGATCAGTTGGGACTGTTTATTTATTATTTATTAAATTTATATGCCACCGAAATCTGAAGACTCTTGGCAGCTAACAACAATAAAATAAAACAATATATTAAAAACAATAAAAATAAACCCCCCGTTAAAACAAAATAAATAACCCGGCAGACTAGCGAGGTAGGCAAAAGATTTAGAATATAAAAAGGGGGGTGAGGATGGCTAGGGATCCATCAGCCACCTCCATGCTGATAACTGTTGCAACTGTACCAGTCTCCCAGTATAACTGTACCAGGATGCTGCATAGCATCCTCCCTGCCTGAGCTGGTCAAGGCCATCTCGGGGTTGTCAATAGACTTATCCAGTCTGATAATTTTTGGGGATTTCAACTTGCTGTCCCTGGGTTTGTCCTCAGGATTAGGAGTTCTTGGCCTCCATGGTGGCCATGGACCTATCCCAAATTATTTCAGGCCCTACTCGAGACAATGGTCACACTCTGGATATGATTTTCATGTCAGAACCATGGCAACATGACTTGGTGGGGGAACTTTCAATGTCCCCGCTTGTCATGGTCAGATCACGCTCTGGTGTCTTTGTTATTCCCCTCTGCAGGGAGGTTGGACTACTCAAGCAGTCCACCCTCAGTGACTGATGGACCTAGAAGTGTTTCAGAGGGAGCTGGGGTCTTGGGGAATTGCTGCACGGTCCTGCGAAAGCCCTGGTTAAATCCTGGAATCAAAGGGCAGCCAAGGCTTTGGATAGGATTGTGCCTGTGTGGCCTCTCTCCCCCCATTGCACTTGACACTCCCCATGGTTCATGGAAGATTTGCAGGTGTTGAAGAGGGTAAAGAGACGCCTGGACCGCCACTGCTGGAAGACAGGGATGAATCTAACCAGACACAAGTTAGACCTGTTATTAAGGCCTACCTTGTGGTAATAAGGGCAGTGAAACATAATTATTTCTCTGCCCTTATTGCATCTACCATCAGCCCTGTAAAGTCACCTGATCCCTTCTTGGAAGGAGGGATTTGGGAGATTATCTACAGGGCCGTGCAGATGAATTTGATTTGTTACTTTAAATTGCAAAGTCATGTCTTGATCCAGCCTATCCTGGATCAAGACATGACTTGAGCCTAAAACAGAAAATTTCCATCTAGAAACATGTTGGCTTCCATTGTTTGATATAACTCATATGCACAGAGACTGTCAATAATTGCAAAGGCCAGTGTGAAATTAGCAGTGAGAAGCATGAAGCATTTATTGTTCTACAAGAAAATACATATTATGACCCATGGGGAAAAAATTACACAGCACCTCTTTGACTGTGTTTTGTGGTGAGCATGAGAAACAACATTAGGTATTTAATCAACTGCTTTCAAATTTCAGGATTGGGATATTAGTGGGTTTAAATATAAATAATTCTGCTTATATATTTGTGAAATATGGAGTGATAAACTCGAACAAGACTGCGTGTGAGAGAGAGTTACTGTTGGGTTCTGGTGATTGTCTGGACAAGTCCATGCAGTTTTCTTGGCAAGTTTTCAGAAATGGTTTGTCAATGCCCGTTTCCTAGGGCTGGGAGAGAATAAGTGCCTTCCATTTATTTATTTATTGGTCATCCAGCTGGCTTTGTGCCCAAGGCAGAACTAGAGCTCGAAGTCTCCCAGCATCTCGCTTGATGCCTTAACCACTACATCAAACTGTCTGTCTTGAATAAAACTAAGGGAAAACAAATCCCAAAAGAGAATGAATGAATGAATGAATGAGTGAATGAATTAATGAATTAATGAATGAATGAAGTTTTATATATTCTGGGTTCAGCGCACGTACTGGTAAAAACATTTAGTGAAGGCAGAACAGAGCCAAAAACTGCTTGAGCAATTCAGACCTTGTAAAATAGATGGTTAATGGTTAACCCTCAAGAAAATCTGTCAACATTTGGTTCTGTCAACTGTGAACAATTCACAACTGGTTCTATTAACTTTTATTAGGGCTAGATCAAATAAACTTGATTTCATCATAAAGACAATGCATACAGTACATGAAAAAGAACTTGAAGAAGAAAGTCGTAAATAATCAACGTTGCAGTTCTAATTTATGATTAGATATGCATTAATGAGCATCCGTCATATAATCAGTTGCAATTGAGTCACAAAGTAATTCAAACAGCATTTTTGTCAGAAGTCAATAACATCTTCTTACATCTTCTCCCCATCGCACTTGACACTCTCCATGGTGATTTTTCTCCAGAATAAATTGCATCATATTTCAGACTCTTGCCCGTAACAGATTATCTACTTGTACACAAGTTTTAGTCATGCGAGGCAGATTGAGATTTCTGTAAGACATTTTTGCTGCATTGTAATGATTCATGCTGTATGCCTGTGCATTTCATCTGTTAAAATAAATCCTGTGTATTTATGTGTTGATTCAGCCAAAATAATCAGTGGTGAACCATCAGTGGTGAAACTCCTCAAGTTTAAGATTTATTTTAATCCAGATTGCTAAATAAGGTTACAGAGAAAGAAAACATTAACAAGCTTTTAGGATTAACAGGGCTCAGCAATACTTAAATTATGTCCAGCCAAAGGGAATTTCTTTCTCATTTGTCCTTTATATTTATTGTTTTCTTCCTTCATTTCATGGTTGTGGTCGTTGTGGTGATGGTGGTGATATTTTGTAGCCCGGAACTTTCCTTCAAACATTTTTTTGCTAAACATTGTGAAGCATCTGTTATATGAATCCAGACAAGAGGTCCTAGATCTGTTTCATGTGTTTTCTTTAAAGGTTATTAGAAACCTTCTTAGAGGTGTCTCTTTGGTCTGGTTTGCAATGGATATTACGGTTTCCAAAATCAGTCTTCGTCAACCTTGGGTATGTCACAAGATCTAAAAAGTGTCAGGTTGGGAAAATAAGTAGCAATAAAATTCTCCAAGCTTTTGATACATTTTTTAAAAAATTGTAAATAACCCAAAATGCAAAGGATTAAAGGTTTCATTGTTGGGATTTGACTGTCTTTGGTCTTCTGTGATTTCATTAGATTTTTGGGATCTCACACTGTTGAGAAAAATTTCTTTGCGCACTGTATTAGAATTGAAGATAATAGTTTTTATTTTTATTTAACGCCTGTAATGTTTGAGATTTATCACCATGGTGACAACTGTATTAACATAAAACATGTTATACCGTGTGATTTATTTTGCTAGTTGTTAATTAAATTGTTACACTCTGTTTCTTTTCCTTTAAATTTTGTTGGGCATTGACCAAATAAATATTATTGATCTCTTGATTGATCCCTGAAATTTCATTTATTGACTAAGACCACATATCACAGCAAGTCATAATACGTATCATTTGGGATGGGCCAGGTTATTAAATTGTTTGATGTTGGGTGCAATGGACCAGGCCCAGATGTTGAGGTTCAAATTAACAGATATACTGGTCCTGCATAATTACAAGAATTTGACCAACTGGCTGTTCAGCACCTGCAACTCATAGATAAGGTTCAACAGCCCTCAGGAAGGGTTGGGTTATTACACTTAAGATATGTAGTGACTCAAGGCTGATATCCCGTTTTACACCTCCTCCCTCTGGCTCAGCCCTTCCTTTCCATGTCTGATTTATGAATCATGACTTATTATTAGGCTGGAAGAAGCAGGTATGGACAGCTCAGTTCTAATCTAAAGGTTTATTGAGGTAGCAAGATCACAGGATTTCTCCAACTGCCAACCCACAGCTGCATTCCCCAGATAAGGCTAATGGTTTCACGAGGGATCAGACCTCTGGCACTTGTACATGCATAAAGACTCCAGATGGTTGTCCCCTCCTTCTCTCATACTTATGGCCTTATGTGTTGCATGAGTCTAAATAAATGTGTCTTGTTGAACAAGGCACAGTTATCATGACATGTGAACCCAATTAGTATCTCAAGATACCTTCTGTATTTATTCAGAATACAGAATGTTCTGTGCCATGCTACATAAAAGACATTGTGACTAACAGAGAACATGAACATAAAACGTAGCACCATATACTAAAACAACTGTGTCTCTATAAACCATCATTAAAGCATAACTAAAAGATCACCCAAAGTACAACAGCTGATGTCAGATGTTTGTTTCCAAAAGAGGTACTTTTAGCATTTTCCTATAGCTACAAGTAAATGGCCAAGGCTTCTCTGGCACCAATGTGGGCCATAATGCTGATCATACAAAAGCCCAGCTTTGTATTAAACTAGGCTAAAACAGATGAGGCAAATTTTGGTTCAGTGTTCAATAAGACGCAACTGTTATCTTAAGATGTTGTATAGGCATTATGATGAACCACTATATAATTTAATTAAGTGGATACAGGAACGGTGTTTGTTCACCTGATATTAGAATTTAGTATCATATATTGTGTGAATAAGTATAAATGAACTACCATGTAGTGGCTACAAATAATCCTTGACTTATGACTGGTTGCTTAGTGACCACTCAAAGTTCTGATGAACCTTCCTAGAGGGATTCATGAGTTCTGACAGCTGCCCCCCCTGCAGTCACATGTCCACATTTTGGGCACTTAGCAACCAGCCTGCATTTACAGCCATTTGGAGCATACTCAGTCACATTATAATGTTTTATGATGGTTGCCAAGCCATTTACTTCTAGTTTTCAGCAAAACCAGCCATTAGCAAACCATTGGTTCACTTAACAACTACAGCTTTTGTTTAATGGCTGCAGCAAAAAAGATCTTAAAATAGGTGATGCTGATTATGATGGTTATGACTTACAACCATGATGGGCAGACTCCATTACAGTTGTAAGTCAACTACTATCTATATTTGAGTTAGTAGTATAGGGGATTTTCTTGTTGGAGGGGAGAGATATGTGACATCAGACAGACACTTCTCTAATTTATTTAAGTATAGGAAGTGGGAAGAGCTATGGCATAATAAAAGAACCCCTTGCAGGGTTCTTTTATTATAGCCAGTCCTAACAAAAGTAGTTTCAACATTCATGTAGAATTGATTTCATGCCCTGGCCTATCTAGTGGAGCTAACATTAGTGCATAATAATTAATCCTCAGAATATTCTTCAAAACAAGCACTTGCACTTTTCTCACTGGGGCAATCAATAGCCACTTTACCTATGTGACAATACTATAAGTTATTCAGGTAAAGTGGAAGAGGAGGAGGAGGACAAGGAAGAGGGGAGGAGGAGATTATAGCATGTCATGGGACAGTCTCTGCTGAGGCAAGATGTAGAGCCCAATGGTTTCAGAAGCTTTTCAGAAGGCTTCAGAAAGAGAAGGGGTCAGGACCAAAATTAAATCAGTTAAGTAGATCATTGAAGGATTCATGAAGAGACATATCCAAGGCATAAGAAGAATGTAGAAGCTCCTGAGACTATGCAAAATCTGGGGGATCAGGATTTCAGCTTTGCCTCCTAACCTTCTGAATCTTTGAAAGAGGCTATGGTGAAATTACCACTTAGGGAGGAACTCAGAGTTTTGGGACCATTTTGGGATGACTTGTGGGGTTTATAGGGTGGAATGGGAGCTGAAGGCCTTTAAGGACAAAATTGCTTTCAATCCTGATCAAACACAAAGATGGTCCCAAATTTTCTATCACTGATTTTTCTGGGCTAAACTGATGACACATTTTCATGTCCTTGGGGTGGGATTATGGGACTGTTTGGAAGAAGAGTTGGAAGTGGTTTGCCTACCAGAGATGTCCCATTTCTATTCTCATCCTTAACAAGATAACATTTTTGGCTATTCTGCTGATGAAATTTGATAACATGCAGGGAGGAAGATGTGGGTTACCCACTCCTAAACTAAGAAAGTATAATAAGTATAAATGTCCCCAATGAAAATCTATGTCTAATAGCACTCAGTTTTGTTCAAAGCAAAGCACCACTATTTCTAATCCAACACTGCCAATAAAAATAACAATGCAATCAGGGTTTGTAGTCTCATCAAACATCTTAAAAGTTAGCAGCACTTGACTGGACTGGGAAGCCAAACAAAAATGGGTCTGATTAATATATGAATCAGAAAAGTCTGTCTGTTTGTCTGTCTGTCTGTATAATTTTAGAGCAGTGTTTCTTAACCTTGGAAACATCATGGTGAATGAACTTCAAGTCGTAGAATTATGCACTTGCTGGGGAATTCTAGGAATTTAAATTCACACATTTTCAAGTTGCCAAAGTTGAGGAACACTGCTCTAGAAGACAATGGCAAGACATAGCAGAATGGTATAGAAAATTGTGGGAACACCTTTGCACAGTCATCAGAAGTAATAATTCTTGAAGAAACTGATGAGTCAATAAGTATATTTTAGCAAGAAACAGAAGGCAGAAAGGGCTTCAGTGTTTAGGAGAAAACTCCTGCGAGAATGTGACCCTCTGGAGTTAACCAGAAATATGAAACCCTGACTCTAGATTAAATTAGCTCCTTAAGGACATAAAGCTTTTCATTTTTAATGAAACTTCAAAAACAATATACACTAAAGTGAGGATGAGCTCAGCTTTCTATAAATGCCTTTGTTGGCATTATACAAAATAAATCAAAATAATGTTCTATTTGATCATGTAGCACATTTGAGAGCTGAGGAAGAAGGATTTATTTTTCATGTAAAAGATGAACTGCTCTATTGTAAATGTTTACTGCTATCTTGAAGTTATTTCAAACCTCAGGAGAGATGCTAAGGATCAAACCTGAGTGAGCTACATAAGATATCTCCCAGCTGTGTGTCACCAATGAGTCACTCTGAATCTAGAGAGTTACTTAGTGAAAAATCAATAGCCTAATATGTTGGCACTAAATCTCACTGTATAAACCCAACCCCAAACCCCCAAACCTCCCAAATCCTCTTTTAACTATCTTCATTTATCATATAATCAAATCAAGCTTTTAATACAACATCAATATAAATGAGCTTTACTCCTACAAAAGGTTATTAAATAAGTGAACAGAGAGAAGTCAACATTATTGATTGCTTTTGAAAAGACCATAAAACTTGAAAAGACCTGTCTAACTAAAGTCACAAGAATTTTTGTTGTTGTTCTTCAGTCACTCAGTTGTGTCTGACTCTTTGTGACCCCAGCCTCCCTGTCCTGCACTGCCCCCTGGAATCTGCCCAGATCCACACCCACTGCATCTACAATTCTATCTTACCATCTCATCCTCTGCCATCCCCTTCTCCTTTTGCCTTCAGTCTTTCCCAGCATCAGAGTCTTTTCTAATGAGTTCTCTCTTTGCATTAGGTGGCCAAAATATTTTAACTTCAGCTTCAGTATCTGTCCTTCCAGTGAACAATCAGGGTTGATTTCCTGTAGGATTGACTGGTTTAATTCCTTGCAGTCCAAGGGACTCTCAAGAGTCTTCTCCAGCACCACAATTTGAAGGCATCAGCCTTCCTTGTGGTCCAATTCTTACAGCCATACATTACTATTGGGAAAACCATAGCTTTGATATAGGGCCTTTGTCAGCAAGGTGATGTCTGTAATAATATGCTGTCTAGGTTTGCCATAGCTTTCCTTCCAAGGAGCAAGCACCTTTTAATGTCATGGCTGCAGTCACCATCTGCAGCGATCTTGGAGCCCAAGAAGATAAAATCTGCCACTGCTTCCATTTCTTCTCCTTCTGTTTACCAGGAAGTGATGGGACTGAATGCCGTGATTTTAGTTTTTCTAAAGTTGAGTTTCAAGCCAACTTTTGCACTCTTCTCTTTACCCTCTTCAAGAGGATCTTTAGTTCCTCTTCACTTTCTCCCATTAGAGTGGTATCATCTGCATACTATAGCTGAGGTTGTTGGTATTTTTCCCGGCAATCTTAATTCTGGCTTGTGATTCAACGAGTACAGCATTTTGCATGATGTACTCTGCAAGTAAGTTAAATAAGCAGGACAGCAATATACAGCCTTGTTGTGCTCCTTTCCCAATTTTGAACCAATTCGTTGTTCCATGTCTGGTTCTAACTGTTGCTTCTTGACTAATATGTAAGTTTCTCAAGAGATAGGTAAGGTGGTCTAGTATTCCCATTTCTTTAAGAATTTGCTACAATTTGTTGTGACCCACACAAAGGCTTTAGTGTAGTCAGTGAAGCAGAAGTAGATGTTTTTCTGGAATTCCCTCTCTTTCACCATGATCCAGTGAATGTTGGCAATTTGATCTCTAGTTCCCCTTCATCTTCAAAACCCAGCTTGTACATCTGGTAGTTTTTGGTTCACATATTGCTGAAGCCTAGCTTGTAGTATTTTGAGCCTAACCTTATTAGTGTATGAAATGAGCACAATTGTATGATAGTTTGAACATTCTTTGTCATTGCCCTTCTTTGAGATTGGAACATAAACTGACCTTTTCCAATCCTGTGGCCACTGCTGAGTTTTCCAAATTCGCTGGCATATTGAGTGCAGCACTTTCAAGGCATTATCTTTTAGGATTTTAAATATTTCAGCTGCAATACCGTCACCTCCACTAGCTTTGTTGTTAGTAACGTTTCCTAATGCCCACTTGATTTCACACTCCAGGAAGTACAGATCTAGGTCAGTAAAAATACCATTGCGGTTATCAGGAACATTTTAATCTTTCTTGTATGAGTCTTCTATGTATTCGTGCCACTTCTTCTTAATGCCTTTCTTGTATAGGTTTTCTATGTATTCTTGCCAATTCTTCTTAATCTCTTCTGTTTCTGTTAGGTCTCTACCATTTTTTACTTTTATCATGCTCAGTTTTGCACGAAATGTTCCACAGATATTTCCAATTTTCTTGAAGAGCTCTCTCGTCTTCCCCAGACTGTTATTCTTCTTATCTCTCCTTGCTATTCTCTGGAATTTGCATTCAGTTTGGAATATCTTTCCCTTTCTCTCCTGCCTTTCGCTTTCCTTCTTTTCTCAGCTATTTGTAAACTCTCATCAGAAAGCCATCATGTTTTCTTGCATTTCTTTTTCTTTGGGATGGTTTTAGTAGATACCTTTTGTATAGTGTTATGCACCTCTGTCCATAGCTCTTCAGGCACTCTGTCTCCCATATTTAATCCTTTAAATCTATTTCTCACCTCCACTGTATATTCATAAAGCACTTCATTGAAGTCAAACCTGAATGGCCTACTAGTTTTCTCTACATTCTTCAATTTAAGTCTAAATTTTTCAATAAGAAGTTCACGATCTGAGCCACAGTCAGCTCCAGGTCTTGTTTTGACTGACTGTATGGAACTTCTCCATTTTTGGCTTCAAAGAATATAATCAGTCTGATTTCGGTGTTGACCATCTGATGATGTCCATGTGTAGAGTTGCCTCTTGGATTGTTGGAAAAGTATATTTGTTATAAGCAGTATAATCTCTTGATAAAATTTGTTAGCCTTTGCCCTGCTTCATTTTGTACTCCAAACTTACCTGTTATTCCAGTTATCTTTTAAATTCCTACTTTAGCATTCTAATCCCCTCTGACTGAAAGGACATCCTTTTTTTGTGTAAGTTCTAGAAGCTGTTGCAGGCCTTCATAGAACTGGTCAACTTCGACATCAGTGATTGGGGCACAGACTTGGATTACTGTGATGTTGAATGGCTTGCCTTGGATTCGAACTGAGATCATTCTGTTGTTTTAGAGATTGTATCCCAGGACTGCTTTTCCCACTCTTTTATTGACTATGATGGCTACTCTATTTCTTCTCAGGGATTCTTGTCCACAGTAGTAGATGTTGTGGTCATCTGAATTAAGTTGTCCCTTTCATGTCCATTTTAGTTCACTGATTCCCAAGATGTCTATTTTCAATCTTGCCATCTTATCTCTGACCACATCTAACTTACTTTGATTCAGAGATCTTACATTCCAGGTTCCTATGCAACATCGTTCTTTATAACATTGGACTATCTTTCACCTCCAGACACATCCACAGCTGAGCATCCTTTCGGCTTTGGCTCAGTTACTTCATTCTTTCTGCAGGAACTTGTAATTGTCCTCTGCTCTTCCTCAGTAGCGTATTGGACACCTTCAGACCTGAGGGGCTCATCTGTTGGCATCATATCTTTTTGCCTTTTATCATCTTGATGTAGTTGTGGAGTTTGTGTCCACTGAGAGCTATGCCAGAGACTGAACCATACTGGACAGATCTCATCTGAGGAGTTAGACAAAGTGTGCCTCCCTTCCATAAAAATATGGTGAGATGTAATTTACAGAAACCCATACCAGTTCCTTTGTCGCCTGGATCAAGGTCTGTACTAGATGTTGGAGTTCCTGGAGATCTGGTGTAAAATGGGCTACGGGGCTCTGGGGAAGGAAATGGCAACCCACTCCAGTATCCTTGCCAAGGAAACCCCATGGACAGTGACACAAGAGTTTATAAGATAGGAAATCCCTTTTGCCCTCTGTATTATGTCCTTAGTGATATACTGCCTTTAGATTGCAAGCTCATTTAGCTATTTTAAGGTGTGGTGATGTATTTTATAGATCAATAATTCAACATGGCCCAAGCTTCTGAGCAGTGCAAACAAATGGGATACAAATATTGAACAAACAAAAACCCTTGCTGTATTTTGTTAGATAAATAAATAAATATGTGTGACATTTCTATATCAGATTTATCAGATTTATATGCCACCGAAATCAAAACCGACTCTTGGCAGCTCCATAAAGATATGTCTGTAAGCTTGTGTCCTAATAATTTTTTTTGTCTTGAAGATGCCATCAGAATCAGAATCTACTTTGTTAAATGGTTCTTGTGCCATTTCCTGAATGTGTTGAAATAACCAGGCTGAATTCCTAAAAAATAAATTTAAAAACCTCAAATCAAGCTTAGTTCCTTGTACAAATGGAGTTGACCTGGTAAAAGATTGTTGTATGAACCCAGCCAGTGCCCTTTGCAATCTTTCTTGATCATTTTATTCATATATTGTTAGTTTTAAATTGTGTACAGTTTAGCTGTTTCCCACAGCAAGCGCTTCTGCTTCCTGCTTCAAAACCTATGACCTTTAATCCTGGGAACGGATTTAAATAGATTTCAGAACATGGCATGTAATGATGCTTTCAGATTATCATCAGGGAAATATGTCACGTGAAGACATCCCACATATGAAATAGGAAATGGTAGAGGAGGAATGTTCCCATTCCCCTCACATCATAAACACATGTAGCATTTTTTTTGATGTTTGAATGATTTATCTTTCATATGAAGAGGCAGCAAATTCCCAAACTGTGCATCTTCCAACCTCAGTCTGCTAATACTGTATTCAGACTTTCCTTTGGTACTCTGTTATGTCCTCATCCTCAGAGCTGAAGGCTTCAGACATACAAGCTGATGGATTAATCAAGCATCATTCCTAGCTTGTTTGCTTAAATCTTGGAAGCACTGCAACTCTTGAATCACTGGATGGCCCTTGCATCAGAAGTGTGTTAAATCTGTGCAGGAAGAGAGAAGGGAGGGAGGAGGGGGAGAGAAAGAGAGGGGAAGAATAAAAGAAGGAAATAAGGGAGGGAGGGAGGAAGGAAAAGGCAGGCATCCAATTTACCATCAAATTTACCAACCATTTCTCCACTGCGGGTAATGCTAAATCTTTCCATCTGTATGTATACAATAATCTCACTGCCATTATTATGTACAAAAACAAAGTTCAATGATTTTTTTACATATTTCTTTTTCTAATCACTTTAGAAAATTGCTAATTAACTACTTTTCAGCAATTAGAAACCCTTGGATCAACAAGTCGGAAACACTAGGTGAATCTTCCTTCAATCCTTAATAAAAGAAAAGAACTTTTTTAAAAAATTGAAATAAAACACAAAAACCTAATTAACACTTTGATTTTTGGAAAGTTGTAAATGGATTAAGGGTCCAGATAAATCTGAAATGAGATTTTGGAATTAATTATTAAGAATTCTTCCCATGGGACAGCCAACTATTTTGATTTTTTTTCTAAGACATAAAAGAGAGAAACAGTTCTAATAATCGGATTCAGGAAGGAACTAAAGATTTTAATTAAACAGCTACCAAATGATGCAAAATATTCTAACATTGGAAATACTAAACAATACTTTTGTTAAATGGAATCAGAAGTTAACATCAGCAATGTCAATAGCAATACAGTACTTGTTTCCATGGTCAGACTGTGTCCAAAAGAATTGGAAGAAATGGTAGAAGAAGCATAAGTTTTATCTGACAAAGACAGTGTTGACACTGAAAGTAGATCTTTAAATGAGACGCTGCAATAGTGACATGGAAAAAGATGTTTCATTGGACACACAAACAAATCTATTGATGCTTTAAAAATCAAAAGATAATTATCTGGACCCTTTTTAGTCAGGGTTCAAGCCCAGCTATGAGAGAGAAACATCGTTGGTTGTGCTTGTGGATGATCTCTGGTGAGAGAGGGATGGGGGTAGTGATCCTAGCTCTACCTGACCTCTCAGTGGCTTTTGATACCATCAACCATGGTATCCTTTTGGTCCAGCTTTGATGCGTGGGTCTGGGTGGTACAATTTTGTGCAAGTTCAACTTTTTTCTTCAAGGCCAGTCCCAATCATTGTTGATAGGGTCAGAGGCCAGCCAACAGCCACTACTTTGAGGTGTGCCACAGGGCTTGGTACTCTCTCTACTGATTGTCTCCATGAAACCACTGGATGTGATCATCTGTCACCATGGGATGAGATATCATCAATATGCTGATGACACAACTAAATATCTCCACTCCAGATGACCCAAGTATTGCTGTGATTTCCCTCTCATGGCTATGAGGGTCTGCATGGGGGATAACAAGCTTCAACTGAACCTAGTAAGACCAAGTGGCTGTGGATGCATGTGTCTTCTGGATCTGGGGATTTAACACCTCTAGTTCCGGATGATAGATCTGCCCCAGATAGATCCAGTGTGCAACCTGGGGGTTCTCCTAGACTCATGACTCTTGCTTGATGAAGAGGTGGCAGTCATGGCTAGGAGAGCTTTTGCACAATTTTGTGCTGTGCTCCAGTTGCGCTCACACCTGGATCAGGAGTCCCTGCACTCAATCATTCAAGCCCTAGTCATCTCTCATATGGACTATTGCAGTAAACAATAAAGAAGAGCATCCAGAAACTACAGCTGGTGAAGAGTGACGTTGTGTGGACAGTTCTTGAGTTTATGGGAAAAGCTATGCTAAAGGAGGGGAGTTGTTAGATCACAATTTCTTGCAGAAAACTATCATACAGAGAGCCAAAGACAGTACAATCTTGGAATCAGTTGGTCTTTGAATCAACAGCTACTCTGTCTTGTCAAGTTGAATCTGGGTCTGTTTTTTCTCCCATTCAAATCCTGACAAGCCTCCTGACAGTGTTATGATTCCCTGTAATCTCTCATTGGGCCCAGGGAAAGATGTACCATATATCAGAATATTACTTGCCTATTAATTCTTCATCCCAGATGATAAATGACCTATCCATGTGAATACTGAACAGGATAAAGAATGGAATGAACCCTGAGACACTCCATAACAAAGATAACAAAGTATACATTGGTTCATCCTTTTCTCCATCCTCAGCAATATCATCCAGGTACAATAACTCAAGTTGTATGATTCTATTATACGATGCCACAATTCCTACCCCTCAAAGGTGGTCAAGAAAGGTACTGTAATCAAATGATTTCCACTGCAGAAATATAGGTGCATACAGAATGCTTCCATTCCCAATAGCCTCATCTGGAACATCATCCCCATGAGGTTAGATGGAGTCCAACCCTATTGGTCTTTCAGAAGATCATGAAGACATGACTTTACCATCAAACCTGAGGATCCTGTAGAGGTATGGATCCTGCAAGATGGCAGGATTATTATTTGTAAGCTGCCCATTGGCATTCTCCTGCAATTTATGTTTAATTGTTTTAACTTGTTTTTAATGTTTCATTGTTTTTGGCTACTTATTTATATGGTTTTCGATTTTTGTTATATTGACTCCATGAGCTTCCCTTAGTTATGGATGGATGGATATGGATAGGCAGGCAGGCAGGCAGAGTTTAGTGATTGGCCTGATATATTAGAAACCCAGGTAGTTAAATACTTAATGATAGTAGGAACCAAAGTATCTTATGAGTAAGATACATGGACCAAAGCAATTTTCTGAAACACCAGCCCAACACTGAAGCCTACAACAGTCATCATTTGAGACTAAAAATTCCAACAAATTTTCCACAACATCTCTGTGTGAATACTGAAAAGAATATTGCAATTTTATTCCCAGGGCTCGCTGAATTTTTGTTGTTGTTGTTGGTTAGCTATCCTTGTTCATCCCATCCTCATACAGAAATCAAATGGAAAGGGCCAGAATAACTCATGGGAAAAAGCAAATTGCTTTCACAGGAAATATCTCCTTAGCTGCTCAGATCTAAATAAGAAACATGCATTTTCCCAGCATTGGTAATTTTAGAAATGGCAATCTACTTGTTAAAAAATAAGTGGGATTAGTATCTTTCAGTATACAAAACTGCAGGGTTGGTATGCTTCAGAGTTAGATAAGTTTTATTTATTAAAGCAATGCATTTTTCTTTGCTAGTCATGATAACAAATTTGCTACTAGACCCTACAAAGTGTTGACATTTCAAGAGATTTCTGTTTTCTAAAGTTTTTATTATTAATCATTTTATTCTTAGCAATAAGGGTTTGTTGCCAAGACTGTGATGATCTTCCATCTCCTGTAAAATGGATGATCTTAACTTCAAAGAGGAAAGCTCTTTGTTGAATTTATTGGCCTTTCTGGAATGTTACCCTCTAGCCTGCTAGTTCTTTGAAGTACGCACATCCCATGATGTTTACCGATTGTGTGAGTAAACATGTGGATTGTTGTCCTAATACATGCCAGGGCCATATGCATGAAGATAGATGCATGTATGGTGGCAACAGTTGCAATATAGTGCACAAGCATGCCTTTCTGTTGTACAATTTTGTGATTCTATGGTCACTAGGAAAAGCAGCAGCATGTAACTGGCCCCCCTATTATGAATTATCATGAATTCCTAATTCTCAGCAAGTCTCAGAAGATAAAAATGCCACTCATTCTCTATGGTGTTACAGTTGCCGAACTATCCTGGTGTCAACTTGGGTCTTGGGATTATAGCTTCCAAACTGGTAGCTATTGGTAGTGCTATCTGGAAATTCTGAAAATAGATATCCAAACAAATCTGGAATAGACCAAGCTAGCGAAAAGAGGTGAATGGTCAGCAAAAGGTAGGGTGAGCTAGACATTTGTTCTTTTCTTTGCCAAGTTTTTGTCAAAATGGTGAAGCCTACATTCCTGCTTTTTAAACATATCCAGGTCAATGGACCATTCTATATATTCCAAGGTGTTGTATCAATGTATGTTTTTATTATAAGGTCACTAATCTTGTTAATGTGAGTCTGGGTAGCTAAAAAGAATTTAAAAATTGTACAACCAACAAAATAAAAAGAATATCTAAACCAAAGACAAAGAACCACTGCAGCATCTGAGGAAACCAGCAACCAACCCAACTTCCTCACCTCCATGCCTGGGAAAATATTCAGGTTTTAACAACATTCCAAAGGCCAACAAAGTTAAAAATTAGGAGGAGGAGGAGGAGGCAGCAATGGAAGGCCATTTCTGAAATCTTGTTAAAAAAAATCTGCAGATCATGACTTATTCAAAGACGCACACACCTGTGCATAGACTCAAACATAAAACTTACTCCTTTGCAAAGGTGTCCTTTACAACTTCTTTCCTGGGTATCCCAGCCTAGGCAAAGTGAGCAAGGCAGAAATTGACTAGAATGAATTAACAATTGACCAGATTGAACTATTTAATAGGCAGGCTAGGGAGGGGGGAACCGTTACTCATCAGCACATGAGCCAAAGACCAAGCTGATGGGGGTTTGTTTTATTTTTTATGTTTTTCATGGTTGGTCTCTGTGCCTTTTAGTTGCACAGTTAACTACAGTACCTC
>JANHZU010001297.1:148233-163039 GCA_032468055.1 Acrochordus granulatus
TTTAAAACATAAATGGCTATGAACAATACTTCAGACTTTTCACAAATCCTAGTAATTGCATGAATCCCTTTTCAGGAATTAGCTGTGGGAACTTGTTTTGGACCTTGATACAGGAAGTGAAGGAATGCCCCTGTTCTGTGGTTTTACCCTAGATCATAGATTTGCAATTTGCATTGTGAAAATAAAATCCATAGTTTTTAAGATTGGTAGTAGAGCTGGTTTGGTGTAGTGAGTAGTTAAAACATCAGGCTGGAAATCGGGAGATTGTAAGTTTTCACTATCTTTGGGCAGAAAACCATTAGGTGACTTTGAACCAGTCCTTCTCTCTCAACCCTAGGAAGTAGGCAATTGAAAACCACTTCAATATCTTGCCAAGAAACCCGCAAGGGACTAGTCCAGGCAGTCACCAGGAATCAAGCTTGACCTGAAGGCACCAAAAAACAAAAAATGAGTGCAGGGTGGACAATTTTGAAGATTGCAGCAAAGAATCATAGACTAAGTCCCATCTACTCCATTGTCAGAGGCTTGATTAAATTTCTGGCTCTCTTGCCAGCAGTTTAATTACAGCTGACAGAATAATTTATTCCGTGAAGGGCCCTTGGACATTTTTTTGCCAGAGCACAAAACTTAAAAAGAGAGATTAGAAAGGACCCTGATGCAGTCTTTCTTTGCAAATTCCTTTGAAAAATGTCTAGTGCAACTACTATACTGACATTGCTCGTCATCCTATATTCCCATTTGTAGAACTGTGCTTTGAAAAACCACCTCTTTGGGTTTCCAAATCTTACCAGCACTTCCAGAATAACGTCCTAAATGTATTTTAAAAGAGCACACTTCATCCTCTAACCAAAAGTTGTCATATGATGCATATGCATATGTGTCATCTTCGGACTCCAAGTCTATGTAAAGCACAAAACTTGTTGTTTTTTGATTTGTTATGTGGAAAATCTTTCGGAGGCCAAGCCAGAATTCCCCTGTTAAAAAACAGAATAAAAACTTTAAAAACCCTTATCCTTGTCCATATTATCTCCCACTCAGCTTGCTCTGAAACTATCATTAAGTGATTCTAAAGATCTGAATTTCAAATCTTTGTTCGGCAGAAAGTAAACTTGCCCATCCTTCAGTTGCCATCAGAAATGGGGGATCTGGGAAAGCTGAGAAAAATTATTGGGTAGTTTGAGTGGGCTTCCACCCTAAAGACCAGCCCAGGGATGTATGGATTGCTAAAATTTATACTCATTTTACTATTTTAGTAACAGTTCCAGCAGAGCATTTTCCAAAAGAAAAAATGAAGATACTTTGCAAGTAAGAATATCCACAAGATATTGAAATATAAATAAAGTTTGTTTGTATCTTTCCTTTATTTGTGCAACTGCAGTCCTTAATTGGGCAATCATCTTTGATTCTTTGAACAAAACTTTTACTGATACAAGACTTTTTATAGCAAATCCTTCTGATGTAAGCTTTCTTTAAAATTATATACAGTAATTACAGCTGTTTGTTGGCAAACTTTCAGAAACAGACTTTTTTTTTAAAAGAAATACATTTGTTTTTATTTGTGACAGGTCATAGTGGATTCATGCTTTTGCAAAGATTAATAGAAGCAGAATGGTCAAATCTGATCCTAGTGGAAAACATGGAGAAATTATTTTATATCTTTATGGTCAATTCCCTTTCTTTAGCTCCTTTTTTTTCCTCTGCCTACATTCATTTTACATCCTATCCAGCACTGTCAAGTCTATTTGCAGACAGATAGTCCTCAACAGAGTGAGTGACCACAGCAGTATCCAAAGGCAAGATTTGGAGAGGCAGATTTGGACTTCTGGGGAAAAGTCACTTAGATGATCGGTCACTTAGAGAATGTTCGAAGTTCCAATGAACCCTTGAAAAGCTACTTATGATCTGGTTTTGATGTTCTGATGTTTCTCTCCCCAGGGTCACATAATCACATTTTGGCACCTGGCAACTGGCTCACATTTACTGTTTGCAGTGGCCTGTGGTCATGTGATCACAATTTACAATGTTTTTGCCAGAAACCAGCATTTACTTCCACTTTTTGGCAAAAATCAGCCCACAGTGAACTAAGGATTTGTTTAAGGATCGTGATGCTTGCTTAACAACCACTGCAAAAAAGGTTGTAAAAATGGGTCTGGTCACATAGCGACCCACTTTATGACCATTATGATTTATGACCATAATTTCCAGGCTCAATTATGGTCATACTTTGAGGACTACCTGTACTGTATTAATCCATGCATCTCTTCTTGTATATTGAGTTCTCCATTCAGCAGGTACCAGATCACAGTCCTTTGTCTAACTAATTATGTGTCCTCTCTAAAGATAAAGAAAGATTTGGAAAGCTGTTCTCAGAAGGAAAATAAATCCCCACTGCTCAGTCCTGAGAAGGTCTGTGAAAATACAGACTATGAGTTGCAGTGCTTGCTTGAGGTAATGGCTTGTAGAAACAGGCCATAGAAGCAGATTCCCCTAAGCATTACAAATCATTTAACACTAGTGTCATAAAGGGATTTCTGTATGTAATTTATACATTTATAGCTCTCTGGTGTTAGAAGACAGGACAACTTTTTCTTGTTGTCTCATCTGATATTTGGATTCTTCAGAATTTCCTGATTTGACTTTTCAGTGTATTCCAAGACATCACTTGCAAAACCTCTGGCATCATTTGAAGATGTGATGGTTGCAGTTGTTGTGAATCTTTTACCTGTAAGACTATAGACTGTTTGACAACCAAACATTTCTTCTAACTGTCTACAGTTAAATTAGGACACTGAGTTGCATTGGACTAACTAAGAAAAGGTGTAGCATGAATAATAAATTGATACCTGAAAGGTCACCAAATCCATCCAAATATTCAGACCAAGTCCTTTGAAACTCAATTGTTCCTTCAGTTCTCTTCTGGATCACTGTCCACCCCCCTCCTCTAAAATCCATGTCACACAATACCTAAAACGAATAAAGGCAGGGGGAAAATCCTCTCATGAGTCAGTGTGATACATTGGTTAAGATGTTGTACTAAAACAGAGGAAACCTAAACTGAAGTCCAGCGTCACTGAGTAATTTGGAGCTGATATTTCTCTTTCAACCCAGCCAACTTCAGAAGCTGGGTTATTGTGGAAATAAAATTAAGGAACCCAATAAAATAACTGAAGGTCCCAGGGAAACATTCAACATGAATCTAATGAATAGTAATAATTTTTTAAATGCCAGTTATGATTCTAGCATATTTTTCCCCTAAATAAAACATAATTAATTTTAAAGTCCATATGGAATGAGGATGTGTATGAAGTTAGATCTAATGTTTTGCAAGCAGTTGAGAATCAATGGGAGTTTAGGTGCATATTTTCAGACTAACAAATTTTATCAAGAGTTGTAAGCTTTTCTAAAAAACATAAAATTTGCTTTATCTGCTATGAAACCCCTGGTTCTGAGACTACATGGACTAATAGTGTCTGGAAATAACTGAATAATTCTATTCAAAATTTAATAATTTTGACTGGTTTCAATGTGAAAACTAGGCAAGTGGAATGTAAAGAAGCAGTCCCTGTTACTCCAAAGAAGATAAAAAACAGATTTTAAAAGATACTTTAAAAATGTTTGGAATGACTATCTAAAGGAACTTCCACATAGTGTTGTCTATTTAGAAAAGAAATGTCATGGTTTATGGTTACTGGTTCAGTAAACTAATATATGATTAGACCTTCAATTTGGAAAGTGGGCAAGAAAATGTTCATGAACTGCTTCAGTGTATAAATAATTTCTAACAATCTGGATATAAACAAAGCAAAATAAAACATCTTAATTGTAAGTATTTTGTTATTTGATATCATATCCAGAAGGGAGTGGGATTTTTTTTTTTTGCTACATGAAGTCATACAGGAATATAATTTCTTTGATGTTTGGACTGGGAGATCTATCAGATTTTCGAATACTTCTTGCTCTAGATCCCTCTGAAACCTGAAATTTCACCCCCAATTTTATTATCCATCCTGATATGTTTTTCCATTGGCTTCTGATCTATGTCCAATCTTATACTAAATATTTCTGCATATTTGATGACTTCAACTTCTGTAGACATTGGCATTAATTTCTAAAAGTTGGGAAAAATTAACATTGGTTGAAACATATTTTTTATATTTCTGAAACAATTCCAGTGTATGATGACATATTCCATGATCCATGCTTTCTAACTCATAGGACAAAAATGCATTAATGGCTTTTGGAAAAAAATACAAAGGATCTAAAAACATGCTCTTTTGATAATGCAACCTCTTGTATATCTTCACAGAAATAAATCCAGTTTTCTCCCAGAAAATATTGTATAAGACTACAGCCTATATTTATTTTTCTTGTAAGATATTAAACTAAAAGGACAACATTTCACCTTTCAATGTCATCATTTGTTTATTTATTAACTTTCACATATATATTTTGCTTTTATTCAAAAGAGTTGAAAGTTTCTGTTCCTTGACTCCTATCTCATTCATATCAATGAGCACTTATCTAGATTTTAGGGAATTTAGATTTCCCCTAGCTTTTAAGGTTTCTTTTAAATGTTGAATTGCTGATCATGAATTGATTAAGTTCCAAAAAATTAGTAAACCCTAAAAGCATAGTATTAGCCTGTAAGCACCACAGTTTTATGTTGCATTTTCTCTATGCAGTCTTCTGCATAGTTTCATTGAAGTGCTGAATTAAAAGCACATTTTCTCAGATTTTTATTAGTCACTCATCTTGTAAGCAACAATGATGGGACAGAGCCCAAGAAAGGAGGTGGTTGGCAAGGCAGCCTAGAACTCTGGAACTGTTTTACATGAAGTGCTGTTCTAAGCTTGTTTTGTCATACAGACATAATGTAGCTAAGGCTAAACACTCATCTAGAAAAATATTTTTTCTCCAGCAGCTTTCTGCTGATGAGCAGATGGAGAGAAAGACAGGCTTATTATTCTAGACATCATGGGATCCTATAGCTTTGATTTGTCAAAATTACAGCTCTGTAAAAAATAATTTTCCTCTTCTTGGATTTTCTAAAATTTTGCATAACTTTGCCCATGAGAGCTACATGGCTAACCCCATTTTAACCTAGTAAGTTATGTGAATCCAGTTTAGTATAGTGAGAAGCAAAAAAAACTGGGTTGAATAAACTATGGGTATATTTCCTTGGGTAAGCTGTCCTAAGGGGAAAAAAATCAAGCAAATGGTAAATATGAAAAATCACTATTACCTCAAAGGGGTAACTTGCTCCTTCTGGATGGATTATGTACAAACCACTTGGAGTTTTTGTAACTGAGCCAATGGCATCCTTAATATCACTACAATCTAAACCTAGAAGACAATGTTAGAGAATTACAAGAGACTGTTTCAGTTAAATAAAGAAATAATATCCTTTTTTCATGCCAGTGATTTGCTTGATATCAGAACTCTTTTGAATATGGGATTCTCTGTTCAATAGATCTGAGACATGCTGATATGATTTTTTTCTTTCTGCTGACAGAACTCTTCTCCCCAAATTAAGGATTAGAATTGGTTAAGATAGATGGAAATTTTCAGAATCCAAGAAGTTTGTGATTATTCTACAATCCTGATTCAAGAAAGATGTTAGTGAGGATTTTCTCCCTCTTAAAAATGGGATAAGGGAAGATTCAGAAGCCCCTTTCTGCCCTAGGAACTGGAGCTGTCTATAGGTTTGAGTAGATTTTGTGTGGTTTAGCACTTAGGATGCTAGACTAGAACTGAGAGGCCTGATTCTAAACAATCCTATGTGATGGAAACTCAATGGATGAATTTAGGCTTTCATTATCTTTTAGATTAGACTACCCTGTAGGATTGTCACTGTGCAGAAAAAAATAGGGAGGAAGAACTGTGTGTGATTTCTTAAACACCTGGATGAAAGGAGAGAAAACACAAACAAAAAAGTAAATAAACGGAGACAAGTTTAAAAACAGACTTCTGGGTCCTTTTTTAAAGGTGTTATCACTTACCATCCATTTTCTTATTCTGTTTTGTTTCCTACTAAAAGTGAAATAAAAGCCTATTATGGGAAACTGGCTAAAGTATTGTTATAGCCCATCAAATGGTATATTTCCCACTGATGTCGGGGCTCAAAGCTTCGGGCTTTTTAGATAGTCTGATAAGTGTTTTATCAAATACAACAACTTTAAGATATCTCTGAGGCTATTGCTCAATCACATCAAATATTACAGCTGCCAAGGCTTCAAATCCATGTGCTTAATGTAAGCTGGAATATAAAGTATGGAGCTGAAGCAAGAGGCAAGTAAACTATTAATAATCATCTTACAGTGCTCCCTTTTCCAAAATTAGCTATATGTGATTTGACCCATAAATTCTTCTTCCATTCCAGATAGTAAGCAGGCATTTGTGACTTGTCCAGAATGAAACAAGTGATGCATGACTTCCTCAACTATCAAACTTTAAAATGATAATAAAAAACACTCCATCACATGTATCAGTTTTATGACAGAAACATGCTGTCTTATAGTTCAATACATATTTCCATAAATACTGTAAAATCTAAGCAAGAATAAAAACCTTTACCGTGAGACTGGACTGCTCGATGGGGAAATACATCAATTGGCTTTCTGGACATGTCTGCATTTAAAAGCATAACCCGGCTCATTAGTTCATTAACCTGCAGAGTTGCAAAAAAGAGAAATGCTTTAGATATCCTCATCATTTGGGGCACTTAACAGTATATTCTTTTGCTCATTCCCTTGAAATGCTAACAATGGGTGTGATCCAGCTGGAGTTACATAATTCTTGTGCTGCAATAAATTTAGTTGGAGGAAAACTCTGTTGCACTAATAAGGATTTAATTCTGAGCAATGCACTGTGATGAGTTTGGCAGATTAGTTTGGGTGACCCTACAAAAAACATTTTTTTTCTGTAGTTTTTGAGCTAAATGTTTGGAATGAATGCTGTAAGGCATTGTATTTTAATGATGAAAGGGAGTCCATTATAGCAGTTTCTGCATTTCTTTGGCTCACTAACATCATTGATAGACAGACATTTTCCAATCATGTCTTTGCAGTAGGAGATTTTGCAGTATGACCAGATAAAGAGATGTGCATCACAGTCCAACGGGATAACTTGAGAAACCAAATGATGCACATATCAAACAAGAATTTCAGTATTGTTTTCCAGTCAGGAAACCTCCCTATTCTATTGAAAAAAATATTTTTGAAAGCTGTGACAGCCTCCCAGTACTTGAAAGACTGTCACAGGGAAGAGGTGTCAATTTATTCTCCATAGCACTTGAAGGTACGACAAGAAGCAATGGTGGAAACTAGACAGAGAAAGATCCAACCTGCAAACAAAAAGGAATTTCCTGACAATGAGAACTATTAAACAGTGAAACTGCTTATCTCCCAGAGTTGTGGGTGCTCCAACAATAGAGATTTTCAAGAAAAATTTGGACAACCAAAGAGTCCAGGATGGTGTAAGGACTCTTGCCTAGGGCAAGGGTCTTGAGTAGAAGACTTCCAAAGTCCCTTCCAACCCTGTGATGTTATGATTTTGTGTTTTTAAATGTTCAAGGAGCTCTATTGTTGGAAATAATACAAAAGATCCACAGATCAAAGATCTACAGATCAGTTTGCTTTTACCTTCTGGTATTGTGGTTGTTCTTTTTCCCACAAAATTTGTGCAATTTTGCCAGGTGTGCAAATTTTTTTAATCAATAAAAACGTCTCGGGGAGGGCAGATGGCAGATTATGCAGCAGAGGCACTGTTCCATTGAAATTCCTTTTTGTTCTGAGGGAAGCTTCCATTAGTGCCTGAGAGTTTTCTTTCTCCCTTCTACAAACAGCATGTACAAGAGTGAAGTTCTAACAAGGACAACAGCATATGTTTCAAGATTTTTTGTGTGTGTTATTTCTTGTTCTACCTCAATCCCCATTATGTTGGCAACTTGGGTTTTTGAAAACTTGTATGCCTCACCAGCCAGAGAGTTTCTCTCTGAGAGAGATGGGCAGTTTAAAATGTGAAAAACCAGTCAACCAACCATGCAAACCATGTCCCTTGTGCCCTTGTGACTAGTCTTTGAATTTTGGCATGTGTTGACCCTCCAATCACTTAGAAACACAAATAAATTATCCCTGATATTGATAATATAGGTCATATCTGTACTTTGGAAAATCAAAGTTTCTAACTATTTGTGGTCAAACTGAGTAAGAATCCTTAACAAATTCCAAGTCTCTTATCAGGATTTCCAGTTATGTGAATGGCTTTTTCATAATTATTCAAGGGTGGGATTTTTTTTTTAGACATTATAGGACAGAATATTTTTTTTCACAACAATCAAGCTGTTCCCAGAGAAAGTACATTTTGTCTATTAATTAGATTTTTTTTCATTTTGGTTGCAGTTTATTCCATAATATTATTGTTCCCAAAAGGAAATGCATTTAACAAATATTAGCTAGTACCTGATTGGAAAGATAGTCTAAAGAAGACTGGTGATCATCCATCATGTTCCGTATCATTTTCTTGGTACTTCTAGCATATTCAATTAGAGAATTCTGCAAATTCCCTTTAAACATATAAATTGCCATAAATTATTATATTAAAGTAATTAAAAGAATGCATTGTGTAATTAAAAGAGGCAATGTGGAGTTTTGTTTCCAGGTTTTCTTTCATTAGCAATATAAAATGAATTAGGGTTATGCAAAAAGTTTTCAAACAGAATTTTTTTAGGCAGATGAACTTTAATGAAAGGTAGTAACTCAGCTCCAGTTTTAAAAAATCATAATTAACAAGAATGAAAAGCCATCTGTCAAATACAGATAACATTGAATTAACAAGCTAGGTACTCTAGTATATGATGTTTGCAAATGTCAGTATTACTAGATATAGAACATTTTGAAACAAACTAGAATTTCAACCCAAATCACATTTCTAAGTTAGGAGTAAGAAAATAATTGATCTGAAAAAAATTACATTTATTTCAACATCATGGTAAAAAAATAACCATCAAGCAGATTTCTCTGAAAATATCAGTTCACAAGTAGTATACTACCAAATACCAATATGGATTTTTGGTAAGGCCCTTGTTGAGAATGGGTAAGAACATATGAGAGAAAGCAATGCTTTATTTTTATTGTAGGAAGTAATCTATAGGACAGTGCATGTCTATGATAGATATGGCATAGCTAAGAAGAAACAGATGGGCCATCACTTTGATCCATTAGAAATAGCCTATAACATAGCACTTTGTCAGATATTTGAATTGATGAGTTGCAGACTCCTGAAATCCCATATATACAGTATATAGATTGAGTGGCTTCAGCAAATAACAAGAAAGATGAGTTAAAATAAAAATATACATACGACACATGTAGTGTTTTTCTTCCCTTAATAGTTTAGCTTGAGAGTCACAGGATACATGACATTTCTTCTTCTTCTCTAAATTGACTATGGAGACAGTTTTTGTTACCGGACTGGCAGGTTCCATTACTGTTGTTGCTGTAGAATTGCCCTGTAATATTAAATGAAATAAAATTTTATTTTTAAAAAGTATTATTTAATTCCTGCTATATATCAGGCCAAAGTACCTAGCATCACCCAAACAAACACAGTAGAAATTAATCTCATCTTGTTCCAGTATAGCCATTCATATCATCCACATACTTTTCATACAGGACTTGTAAATTTCCCAAGACCAAACTATCTTTATTTGGATTAATTACATCTTTCCCTTTTCTCTTACTTTCACAAATATATGTCTTCCTTTCTCTCCCTTTCTTTCACTTCACTTCACACATGCTGTTTATCACTTACTCCTCTTAAATCACAAAATATAATTATCCAGATGCCATTGCATCATTGGATACATCCATAGATACTGACCTCTGCCACCCATTAAATCTTTGGTTAATTAAAGCCTTCACACAATTTTTATGTGTAAGACAAAGAAGACAAGTACAATATAATTTCCAGCCTAAGTCATATCCTTGCATGGAGCATTCCTATAAACTATAAGGGCACTGCTAATCCATTTTGTTACATTTCACTAGAAGTTATGAGCAAAACCAAACCTGTATGATCTCACATATATTCACTCTACTCTATGCAAGCCAAGATTGCTAATCAGCAATCTATTTTGCAAGCCAATATGTTGTAGCCAATATCTAAGAACTGGTAGTATGTGCAATATACTTACAAATGCTTTGGATACAACTTGGCACGTTTAAACCTGGCACCCTCCATATTTATTTGGTCTACCATTCCCAGAATTCCCAGTAAACATGGTAGCTGATAATTTCAAAAACTAAAGTTTTAAAGTACTGGAGAGAACAAGTTTAGAGAAGGTTATTCTGGGACCTAAATGTAGTTTCCACATCAGATTTGAAGTCAAGTATCGGTTTAAAGTCTCTTTAAACACTTTTAGAATAAAAGAAAACAATATATTGATTTAATTTCTGAAACCAGGGAGAATATTTTTTTACTGGAAAAATATTTTTAGTGGGCCTTTTTATCCTCATATAAAAAATATTCTCAGTTCACATTAGATATTTGTAGAATTCCACCTTGAAGTAGAAAATCTATGTTTAGAAGACTTAAATGAATTTACTACAGAGTAAAACTCCACTGAATACAATGGGATAGACCTCCACTAAATATCTGCAGATACTCATGTAATATTTTGCTTGCTATTTCTATAGAAATTCATCATTATATTATTGATATCGTATGAAGCACATTCCCTAAAATGAGTAAGAAAATATAAGGGGCAAAGAATGAAAGGAGACACTTAAAAGGATACAATAAATTGTGAAAAATTAAATCTCTTTCATCAACAAACCTATTCTAGTGCCAGAACTTTCAGAACTTTTCATTTTTTAAAACAGACTGAAAAACAAAACCCACACTTAAAAGCAAAGAGTAAATTGATCTTTAAAAAATCCAGAAGTTATTCAAATCTACTCTGAGTCTCCAGATAAGATTATTATAAACAAAAAGGATTTTTAAAAAATCCAGCTCGCCCTCCCTCCCTTTGTTAATATAAAAACGTGCAATAAAAGAGGCATTTATTTCCAGATGCATCTAGGAACTAGTCTAAAGATTACAACACTCCTATATGACTTATCAAGAGAAATGCCCCTAGGTTTTGCTTTTATTAACAGTCTGGTACATCTCTCTGAGTTTGCAGAAGTTAATGGCAAAATTCCTAGTACGTTTCACAGTTTTCAATTTATATCAACAGTAAAAAACAAATACAGCTGCTTTACTAATTGCTTTAATACAATTTTAACAGGACTCTTTCAGAACAATTGAAGTGTTTGGGGTGAAATAAACAATGTCATTTGAAAACAGGATTTTCTGTCTATGGTTCTATCATTTTTCAAGGCAATACAGCACAAACCTTACCATTGCAGAACATGGCTTGACATTATGAAATAACGAATCAGCCCAAATGAAAAGTATAGTATTTAGGAAGATCAGTGAGGATTTACTGGGGTGGATCATGTCTGAGTTGGAAGATAAATATTTTTCAAAAAGTTTCAAACTGCCTTTAAAAAGCCTGTCTACTAGCCAATGAAGTCTTGAATTAAGAATTCAGGAATGTGTTTAGCAGAAACTTTAGCCAGAAAGCCAACCCTTTCATGTCCAGACTTTACAACCTTATATAATATTGATTTTAGGGAGTCTACATGGTTTGACTTGAAACCAATGATATACAGTATAACATAATTTAATCCTTCAGATTATTTTATCTTTAAGGCAATTATTTCTAACATAGAGCAGATACTACTTAATCCATATGTGAACTTGTTTGAATGTGATTTATTTTATTTTGGATCAATGCCAATAAATGAATAACAAAATCATTAGTTGAACAAAATTATCTTGCCTACCCACAGCCAAATCTTCTGCAAAAGACAGTCCATGGAGCAGATTACTTTGAAAAATATGACCATAAATTTCCACTCCCCCAAAGAGTTATGCTAGTAAATCTCTCATCACACTTCTAGCACAAAATGTAAAGTGTGGGAAATGAATAGAGAAGGAAGGGAACAGAATATGCTGTAGTGGTAAGGATTCCTTGTCTTTATGGTATATTACAGTCTGCAGTATGAGAAGGCAAACACTGCTTTGAAGACCAATGCATTCTTGATTTATGTCAACAGCATAGGTTCACACAACAATGCAAACCATAACTGACCACACAGGATATGCTGACACAACAGATGAGATGCAGATTGTCAACTGATCTTAGTCCAGCCACTGTCTCTCTATATTTCATGGTAAAATTGGTAGATTAGGGAAAAGATAGAAATAGTAGTAACAAAAACAGCAACTATTTAGATAAGAAAACCTCCAATATCTGCCTAAAAATGTGAAGTGGCAGGGGGTGGAGGAATGGCAAACTATTGGAAGCTGAATTCAGCTGAAGGAAACTACTTTGATAAGAGGAAGAGGAGAAAAAAGATTTGGCTATTGTTTTGGGCAAAGAGTATCCAATATCTACATTTAGTAGAGTAATGGTATTGTGGGGAAAACCTAGGGCTGAAACATGTGTGAAGAGGGGATCAGCCATGACCAAGAGAAGGAAGGGCAACCCCTGGGAGGACTATTAGATATACTGCAAGGTCAAGAGTCTGGTGCTCAAAAGGAGAAATTCTTGTAAATGTGTAACAGCCATTAAAGCAATTGATTAAAATTACTTTCATGGTTCATTTCCTTTCATCCCAGCATTAATTTTTCCTTCTGAGAACCAAAACTCTTTACCTTGGGATATATGTAATGGTCTTCCCAGAGGTTGCCCCTCCTTCACTTGGTCATGTGTAATGACTCAAGGCTGATCCCCCTCTTCACACATGGTTCAGCCCTGGACTCCCCCACAGGTATTATACTATTAGTGGTATATACCCATCCAGAGTTGCTGGGAGTGAGTGTTGAAAGAAAATTCCTAGAATCCCTCCCAAGCTGGGGAAGGCTGGAAAATAGAAATGTGAGGCAGCTGCTTGGAGAGGAGGAAAAGTTTATTTGACAGCTGAACAGGTGGTTGTTCAAAGTTGCATCAAATTTTAAGTCTATGGTGGAAGGTTTTTATAGTTTTTTTAGTTCCTAGATTTGGTGTGTGTGAGAATTCTGGAGATTCTTATCTGTATTATGTGTATGTCCTGTGGATGCCTTTGATCTTGTTTTGAGTGTGAATGCCCTGAAGCGAATTTAGGTAGAAATTTTGGGAGCACTTAACTCACATAGTCTAGCTAATTATGTCTTTGGGAACCCTTTTGTTCTTATCTGTTTCAGAACTGATAGCTAAGCAAGCACACCTAACTAGTGAATAGGGTTTCTCCCGGGTAAAGTACCTTTTGTAATGAGAAACCTGGGAGTAGGTTAAGGCAAGTGCCAATATGCATATCAAAACCTTCTCTCTTCCCATTCAGTGCCCCCTCATTAAACTGTATTTGTTGCTTGGCTTACTGGCTAGAAGGTTGGTAGAAGATTTGATATTCATGTTCAAGACCTGGCATTGCTGTGCAGCAGGGAGAGCTCCTGTTGTTCTATCTCAGATCCTGACAACCTAGCAGCTTGAAAGCATGCAAGTGCAAGTCGATACATTACCACCTATGTTGGCAGGAAAGGTAACAGCATCCAATGTGCATTTGGCGTCATCATGCCGTCCACATGATCATGGAAGCGTCCTTGGATGAAGACTGGCTCTTTGGCTTGGAAACGGAGATGAACACTGTCTCCTAGAGTCAATCACGACTGGCAGGGTAATCTTTACCTTTTTACTTTTGTGAAATCAAACAGGAAGAGCTTGAAAATGGCCTCACTGGTCTCTTATTTTATTATTATTTACTGGCAACTTGTCAAGAGGTTTCTTTTGATCATCTCAGGTTTATCTGGTGTCACAATCAGGATATGGCTCCAAGTGTGGAGAAATCTCCATAAAAATCAGGACCGCTCGCAGATGGGATGAGCAAGGAAGAGAGATGGGGGTAACCCCCTCTCAATAATGGAAATATATATAGTTTGTAGATTATTGTTCGTCACTCAGTCCAGCCAGATGTTTAGACTGGATTTGGCATTTTTGTCTACCCTTCCCAGGGGCCTGGGATAGGTAGATCTTGTTCTTTAATGTTGTTAAAGTATCGTTGCAGGATGTAAGCTGTTCTAAGTAATGCTGCCTTTTGCAATTGAATGATGAATTTGTCAATGCCAGTTGTGTTTAAGTAGTACTCCAGTTTTGGCATTGCACCCAAGGCCCATACTACTATTGGTACTACCTTTGCTTGTATTATTATGGTTGGTTGCACCAACTGCCATATGTTTAGACTGAATTATCCATCTATTGAGTCCTTTCCAAGGATGTGGATCATCCCAAGATGGAAACTGCTCCATGTAAAGCTGCCTTGTGCAGTTGACCGATGGTGCTTTTGGCCTTGCTGATGGTGTTCAAGTGATGTTCCAGATGCAGATGTTTTGGGGTTGCACTCAAGGCAGTTATTTAATTAATAACTAAGAGTAATTGAATAGTAATTATTCAATTACTATAGATATTATCTTTGCTCTCTTCAGCTGAGATTAAAGGTTAAGGTGTGGGCTTTGAGGAGAGAAATCTGATTTCTAATCCTGCCTTAGCCATGAATCCAGCTGGGTGATTTTGGGTGGGTCTCCCTCTCCAGCCCTAGGTAGAAGCAATGATAAAATCACATCCAAAAACGCTGTGAAGAACACTGCAGAGACTTGTCTGTGAAGACTCTCATTCATCCAGGGTAATTGCATCGCAACAAAAGTTTAAAAAACAGGCATCTGGATT
>JANHZU010001297.1:196840-209239 GCA_032468055.1 Acrochordus granulatus
ACTTTGAATAGTTGCTGAAGGAATGGTCACTAAATGGGGACTTCCTGTACATAAAATAGGAATTTATCTTTAACAAGAAAGGGAGGCATGATTGCATAGTGGCTTAATGATACCGGCTATGTCAACCAGAAATGGCTGACACTCTGGTGGTTTGAGCTGCAGACCGTGGGATGGGTAAGTTCCCATCACTTGCTTCCAGCTCCTGCCCACCCAGCAGTTTGAAAACATGTAAAAATGCAAGTAGATAAATGGATACCACTTTGATGGGAAAAGTCGGCTGGCAGCGAGGGGAGCAAGAAGCCAGCACTGGACCTGCTTGAGCTTGAGGGTGGAGTGGAATCTGTGGAAGAAACCCCCAGATGTGAACACCGCTGGTCAGCTGGGGGCAGTGTTATTATATACTCTAATTGTAAATGCTGTAATTGTCCTGTTGTTCTGCAATGTTGTCAGTTGTAAGCTGCCAGGAGTCAGAGATCAGCAGCACAGTAATATATAAATTAAATTTAAAAGGGACATGTAGAAAAGCAATACTGGTATCTACCATTTACTGGGTCAGCAAAAAAATCTACTGGTGTGGAGATTACTATCTCCACTGATGATCCATATACAATATCTATTTCCTCTGTTTTGAATCACTGTAATCATCTGGCTTTCCTCCATGTGAGTGGATGACAAATCAACAGTGAGATTACACTTGAGCAATGTCAGGATAGGACTGGAAAATACTATTTTAATGGTGGGACAGCTAAAGACAGTTTCAGTTTGTCTTGCTGATGGGCTAGCATCAGAAGAAGACAACATTATGAGGTCATGGCAAAATAAAAGATCACTAATAAAAACCTGTGCAGACAAAATCCTAATTTCTCTTCTACGTACATTTAAGGGGTCTCTAAAAAAGGCTCAGCTCATATCTGTATCTGAAGTATTGAAGAACCAGTAAAGGCACTTAGCATTGGGGTTTGTTAATCTTTTTAAAAGAAAATATTGGCAAAATGTAACAAACACTAGGAAAAGTTATACAATGATAATTATACAAACACATACTCACATATATATGTTGTTATATTGTGCTTCCTCATTAAAGGAGGGCTTTAAATTCTGTATATCTTTATTACTGCACGTAGTATTGGAATTTTACTTGGTTATTTGATAATGCTAATTAAGATTTTTCATTCATAGAAAAATCATGTTTTGGAATGAGAATATTTAAAAACGTACAAGCAAGACTAGTTTTGCTTTGAAGCAACTGACCAGATTTTTCTGGTTTATAAAGAGATGGAGATATATCTTCACCTTATAGATTTCATCAATTGAGTGATTGCAAATCTATTTGCATGAATAAAATCCAATTTGGAAGCAGCCCCAAATTCCAGACATTTGGAAGTACACAGCATCTGAAATTTGTCATCTAATTTAACATGCCTGTCAGACATTATTTCATAACAGAATCTAATTAATGACTTGTCAATACCTCTATACTTCCAGGCTTTTTTTAATCACTCAGAGGTTAACAGTAATTTGAAATTGCTTTCATCATCTGGACAGTGGACTACTTTAAGTAAGTAGGGAATATTTAAGATAAGTTTTTCTTTTTAAAAAATCCTCTTAATTAATTAAATCCTATTAATTATTTTTCTCATATGTTACGTTACTCTTAAATGATAGTGGGTTACTTTTTTCAGAACTCTTTATTATGTGCTTTAAAGATTTTTGTTTTTTGGTTAATGATTGTGATTTTGACTAATTCTTTTTTTAAAAAACTGGTAGAAATCAAATGTGAATTTAGTAACACATTAAAAATTAGTAAGGTTTGGTGCAATCTCTGGAAACCTGTAATATAGCTCATTATATGAGTAAGTGAGTGGCAGGTCCTCAGCCCACGTTTGTAGATTTCTTCGTATTAAAATTGATTTGGGATTTTTGTTCTGTTCTCTTCTTACTTATAAACCATTAGCTAAGGTCTATTGAGGAGGCCTCAATATATCTTGATTTGTTTCTTCAGGGTAGTAACACCCTAAATTATAGTGTGTATTATAGTGTACACTTATTTCAGGCTGTGCTTAGGAAAGTAAATACAACTTTTTAGTTTGAAAGATGTGAGAGAAGAGAGGGCTGAGGGTGTCAAGTGTGGGATCAGCCTCAAATCTCTATGTATCCTCAGTGTAGTTGACCCAGCCTCTCCTGATGGCTGTTGGACCTTATCTTCCAGCCAGTGTCCAACTGCTAGTTGGGAAGATTTTTGTAAATATGCAAAAACAAATCTGTTAGCTTAAATCTTGCTCCCGAAGCCTGGTCTTTCATGCCTGACAAAAGGTTTCCAAAAATAATCTAATCTCTATGGGTAAAAAACGTCCTGGCATTCCTTTGGGCTTCTAATGACATGGCCATATGCAGAAATCAACAGGTTAAACTTTTCATGACAATTACTTCCATTCCCCTAAAAAAATATGTTTGTAGTGTGACTGTGATCCTTGATCCAAATTTTATCTGTAGAAAATCAAGGGAATTGTGAACAATGACTATCAGGACTCATAATTAGTTAATTTCCAAGTTAAACTTACAATATGTTGTCCTTAATTATACTTTTGGATCGTTAATTACTAAGTAGCATGTACCTATTGGAACATAACTTCTTTAGTGAATTTATTATCACAGCACAGTGTGTTAAATGAATTTTCCAGTTGCCCAGGTTTGTCCCACGCACTGAGCCATATACTGACCACAGTGGCTAAGTTCTTACAACTCATACACCATAGACAACCAATCATGTTTTAGTTTAGTGTGATAAATGAACCAAACTTTTGTTTAAAAAACTATTGGCTCCAGTCATGATTGGACTTCCAACTGCAATTGAAAGCATTGGTGTTTACCTTTTAGTGCTGTTTGTGGCTTCAGACTGGAGGGGACTGTTCTCTTTCAGATCAATTTACCTCTAACTAACATCTTCAAAGATTTTACAATCTCCCTCACTGGGAACTGCGTACAATTGGCAAAAGAGCATCCTAGATATGTTATCTTAAGTACAGACATTTCTTCTCAGATATGTGATTTAATTTTTCCTGAAATTGTTCTCAGTGCTGGTTTAACTATTATTTTGTTATGCTGTGTAATATTTGTATTTTATAAGATGTTAAAATTTCCAGCAGAGTTTACAGCTGTAGGATAATATAAAAATATTTTCTTTGTTCATTTCACTCATACACATGGGGTTGTATATACATACACACAAATATACTCTCATCTGCTAATACCCATGTTGTTAAAAATGCAAAAAACAGGAAATAAAACCCAGTCAACAATTTTACTTCAGAAGTATTTCTGGATGCTTTTATTTTCTTTATAATCTTGCAGACCTTCAAGTGAAAGATATCATATTTTGTCCATATTATATTGCTTCCTTTTTTTGTTTTCATCTTAATTTTTACTTGAGGAGAAAAGATTTGTACTTTCTATTCAAAAGACAATCATATATGTACTCTTTCTCCCTCTCTCTCTCTTTATATAATGTGTATCTCTATCTTTCTGTTGCCATCTCTAAAGTAAATAAAGACTTAAAGGCCTCAGTATTGGACCTCTAATTTAATAATGTATTATTAATTATTAAAATGTATCTCTTGTCCTTCTAAAAAGTCAGGATGTTTTACCCTGTGGTTAGGTTAAATGATAGTGAGCGACTTGAGGCAATCTATTGAATGTGGATATGAATTCTGGCACTGACACCATGAAATTTTCCTATTTCTTAAAATAAATATACATATATACACACACACACACATATTCTCTGTGGGTGGAATAATTCTCTATTGATAGAAAATTTAACTTTTGAAAAAGAAAATGAGAGGACATATTCATTTGTATGGCCTCTCTTCTCCCTTCCCTACCCCTCTCTTCCTCTTCTCTGCCATAAAAAAGAATTAGGGCATCCATCAGCCCTAATATTTCTACTTTAAAGATACTTATGTTGGTAATGTCAAGTGGATAACATAAATGCTGTTATATGAAAATATAATCTTGCAGACCTTCAAGTGAAAGATATCATGTATATGCTTTTCAATTTGATTTATCTTTCAGATACCAATGTGAAAAAAGTTGATGCCAAGAATATTATGTGTACACAAGTTTCTATGTCATTTTTTGACCGATTATACTGTGAAGGACTTGTTCGAGAAAATGGGATTATTGTAAAGTGTTTTGATGAATACCATGATGAAATCCTTATTGCAGATGAGCTGAGGAAGGTTAGTAAGTAAATTTTTAATCTCCTGCCAATGTACACATATTGAACTTTGTGAATAATTTTTATCATCCCTCTATATTTTCTTAGAGTTGTTGTCTTAGAGCAGAAATAGGAATTATCAACTTTAGAGGGAAAAGGAAATAAATCAAATTTTTAGTTCAGCTGCAGTTCATCAGTAGGAGGTTGTATTACCAATAGCACTGAGTTTTTTTAATATGATTGTATAAGTAGTTCTTTTTGTATCAGTGGAAGGTCATTAGTAATTAAGTCTCCTGAAATACTGCAGAACAACTCTTTGGATTTTAGGTATTTATTCTGCAAACCATATGCAGCTTTCATGGGTCCAAGGCATACCTTGAAAGAATATGGACCAAAAAGTCATTGTCCTTCAAGGCCCTTAATTACACAGTTTTTCTGAGTGCAGTACCCCTGCTGTTGCAGTTGTTAACTTTTTCACTCCATTATAGTGTTCTTCATTCAAGCAAAGATGTTGGTAGGAAGGGAATTATTTTAACTGACCTTCCTCAAGAATCTCATCAAGGCTAGGAAAGGATCCTCATCTTTTGTGTATGGGTACCTGTATTGTTATGAATGAATGCATAAGATGGTCAAGATCCTCCTCAAAATCAAATAATTGCTCAGTTGTGGTTGGTGGCATGTTAGTTAAATCCTGAAAGAGAACTTTCAAGTCCACTTTAAGGAAGTTCACTCACTGGAGATCTGAGCTGGTTACTGTCTCAGCCCAGTTTAGTTCACAGGGGGGTCATGAAGATAAAATGAAGACAGATTCTCATGTAAGTGTAAGCCACCTTGAATTCACGAAGGAACTCTAAAAAATAACAAATGTTTGCCATATCACTATTAAAGCATTTTACAGCTTTTCCATATTAGCTGAAAATACAATAAGTGAAGTTATAATTCAAAATATTTGAAAGGTTTCACTGTTACAAAGTACTATATAATTTTTTTCATATCACTATATGAGAGACAGTTGTCTCTATTTGCCATTTCTACAAAAAGTGGTTCTTTCCTGCATAGAAATCTGTTAGTTGCTACTTTTCAAATATATGAACATTTTTCTGTTAATATGAAAAAGAAATATAACTCCTATTTGAGTTGGTCTGTCTACTGCTGTTAATAGGTGGAATGGATTTTATAAATATCACTTTCTTTGCATTGAAATAAATCACAATATACATAGTATATACTGTACACTTTTATATTTTTCTTTTGTTCACTTACTGGAATATTAATCATGTTTTAAGTTACAGCAGAATGTTATACTAATAGCAATTTTCATCCAGTAGCAAATGGAGCCAGTTGCTTTTTCCAAAAATGAAAGTGTGGACTTTTCCATTGAAGATATAAACAGTATAATTAATATGAGCAAGCAGAAAAGGAAACAATGACACAATTGTTTTTCATCCTACCCTGTAAATTTTTTTAGGATAGTTTGACAATGAAAGGAATTCTGTGCTGGATCACACTAAGCTGTATTTATTCCAGTCCTGCAGTTTAGCTTCCTTGGGAAGCTTAGACATATGAGCTGAAGGTGACTTAACATTTTTGATCACAGGATGCTTTTATTCCTAGATTGATCAAATATCTTATGAGGACCTTGTACACATACTATACATCCATTTTTGTGTACATTGACAATTCTCAAAATCCTTTGCTATTTTATAATGAAGTATTTAGTTTCATACAAGTATATTTGGCAAACATGACATATTATGAGGGCTGCAATGAACAGATAAACTTATATGCTTAAAGTAATATAAGTTGCGACATTATGTGTTATATTTGTTACATTAACAAATGTTTTCAGCAGCTTGTTTTATCAAGGAGGGAGCTAGGAACTCACCCAAACTGCCTTTTTATGCTTCTGCAAAATCAATATTTCTTCTCTCTTCAGTGAGTTTTTCCTGAACTTCTTGTGTCCTCGTTGATATTTAACTGCTCCATTTCCTTGATAACCCAGCTTTGCAGAATGGAACAATAGGTCCTTGTGTAAATTTTTCTTCCAGCATGACCCAAGCAAGCTTCTCTGATTCAAGAGTGGATTATATGTCTCCTGTGGTTATAAATGTGCAATTATAAAACTAAGGGAATATATCTATTTCAAAACATGCAATGAAAGTGTAAATGATAATGTTTCCAGGAATGGTATAGTGCAGAATTGCTTAGCATGTAAGAAGATGACTTGTTTCAATCTTAATAAATAGAGGTTTTTTCAGACATATATACATGTCCATCATGCTATTCCCTTTCAGAATAGACAATATTATGCAAGCTCAGAAAGGAAGTAAGTGATAATAGGTCAGGGGAAAAAAAGGAAGATTAGGTAAATCTAATTTATATCAGCAATATTCAGCATCCAGCTCTGCATCTTCCTCTAAATTCTTATAAACTGCCTATGCTTCCACCATGACCATTCACTGTCCATTGCATTGTCATATTCCCTCAGTGTTGAACCATTAGTTAAGCATTCAATTTATTCTTACATGATACACTTGCATCATATAGCAACCAGTCAACTCCATATTCATGCATGTCCATTCAGTTTATCATACAGTTTGTCTAAATCTACAGACTAATAGTAAATTTTTTTTGTACTTTGTACTTCCCTTATTTTTATTATTAATATCGCTCATAATCTTTCAGTCAATATTATGAGGAAATACTATCTGAATTCTGCCTCTTCTAGTTTTCTTCTAGGTTTTATGATGAACTCTGCTAATTTCTTCAGTACCTAGGATATAATCCATCTGCTCTTGGAGACTTGAATATCTTTAAATTATCTAGATTTTCTTATTCTATCCTCTGATTTCCTCATTCCACCAATAGCATAACCGTATCCAACTAGGCTCCATTTCTTTTCTATAAAAAGACAGATGTAAATTTTGAATTAAGATATTTCCCCTTTTCATTATCTTCCATTAATTCACCATTTACTCCTCACAATGAACGTACATTGTCTTTGGGTTTCCTGTTTGACACAAGACTCAGCTCATTCTGAACGTTAGCCTTTCTGACAAAATTCTAAGAGATTTTCTTTTATTCTTATTATTTTATGGATGGAGACCATCTTATAGTCTTCATTCATTATGTGTCCCTTCTGCCATTTCCTTTATCACTTTTTCCTTACAGCATTTTATAGAGCTCTGCCTGTATCCACATTGGCCTCTTTAAATTTCTCTGGTTTTTCCTTCTTGTAGAACTTGTTTGCAATTACTGTCTTATTTCATAGGATTTCCCTCTCTTCCTGGACATTTATCTTCTTCTGGATTTCTACCATTAGATCCAATCTTATCTTCCTTCAGAATTCAACAAAATCTGCTTTTCTGAAAGCCAGTGTGTGACTTTCAGTTCCTTTTCTGGTGAAACAAATTTAAGACAACATACTCACTTTCCCCCAAGATATTATAATTGCTTTCAATTCTTCAATCAATTAATCCCTATTAGTGAAGACTAGCTCTGGGACAACAGAACCCCTCTGTTTTTCTTGCATTTTCTGAAAAATAGATGTTCTTAGCAAGAGAGGAAAAAGAATTCATTGATCCCTTGGCTCTTAGCAGATGTTAGTTTAATTGAAATCTCCTATTACCACATTTGCATGCCTCTTTGAAAAACTGAATATATAGAATATATACTAATACATAATAATTTTAATTTTAGCTATTTCTTGTTCTCTTTGGCCATATGCTTTGTAAATTTCTTTTAATATACATTATATAATCTCTCATCGTCACTTCTGTAGTAGTCACTTTCTTATATATGTTTTCCCCCACCTACAGCTTCTTTCACTTTATTATTCTTGCAGGCATTTTATATATTTCCCATTACTGTAATTGCACCCATTTCCATGACACCCTATAATATTATTTTCACTTAGTTCCAAGCAACTTCAATATATTCTTTTCCCGTGTCTATTTTCTATTTCATTAATTAGTCTATTACCATTCTTATTCATTCTTTGATTGCCCAATAACTTTTTCTGAATTCTCTCAATTCATTCCAACCAATCCATACATGTCATTCTAGAACATTTTTTAATACTGGACTCATAATTTCCATCCTGCTCTAATTCTGTTTTCAGTTTATTTCCTTTCTTCCAAATACATTTTTGATAATACCAAGGAATAATCTGTTTCACATTCAGGGCCTCTTATTACTCTTATATCTTTTATTATTATTGAAGATGTTATTGTAGAAATAAAAAGTTATGCTTATACATTCATTCCTTCACATGTATAATATGAATATCTTAACTCACCTAGTTGAAATACATCTTCTTCTATGCAGATGTATACCCATCACAATTCTCATTCTTAGTTCTTCAAATGTCCCAATAATATTTTACATTCTCTTTCCTATCTACTTATTCAGGTCCACTAATGAATAATTTACTCTCAGATCACATTCATTCAAACTGTGCTACAATTTTTCTAAAACTCATCTCTGGTTCTTCCATTGTCACCATTCACTGGAATTTATATACAACTTCATCGCAATAAACAATTTGATTATTTTGTTTACTGTGTGTACCTAAATAAAAAATTGGGAATCCAAGTTAATTTTTATAACTGAGGTAATTAAAACATTTCCCATCTCACTTTGCCTTTGCTTTTTGTTTAATCAAGGTACTTCTTCTGGATGATTCAGACCACTATGACTTATTTACCCATTTAGACCGTGAGGAGTTTCTCTTCTGCATCTTTAAACACCTTTGCCTTGGAGGAGCTTTTTGTCAATATGAAGATGAACTTGGTCCATACTTAGAAACCACAAAGTCTTTATATAAGGATCTAGTGAGGTTTGTTCTTTATATGTAAGCAATTTCCCTATTTATTTTTTCAACTGCTAAAAACTCTGAGAGGTGAAACATTTAAAATAAAAAATGTAACGATTGGATCAAAAAGTGTAAAAAGTAAATTAATAAAATATAGAATTCAGCATTTAAAGCGTCTATCCAAAGAAAATGTTTTCCTGCTGCCGGAAGAAGTCCAGATTTTGTGCCAGGCAAGTGTCCTTGGAAAGTCAAATTGCAATGATATGAAATGCCTTAGTCTCAATTGCATTTAATCCCGCTGTTGGTGGAACTCAAATTTGTTGGTGAAAGTGCCAAGTTTGGTAACTACTGCTGTTGACTTATGATTAGCAAGATGCTAGTTATCCTCCAGTTCTAGTTCATGTAGTTTATAAGTGTAAAATGATGTTTCCAAATAAAGCTTATGAGTAGTACCAAGCACCATATATATCATGGAGAATCTTACCATAACATGCTGCTTTTCAGGAAAGGCTATAGTGATATCTGCTTTGGTTGATGAATGATAGACTAAGTTCTAATTGTGTGATACTTGACTATTTCAGACTAAAAACTTTCTTCTTTTTCTCTATCTGGTGTATTTCATGATTCCACTTATAATTTGGTCAGAGGTCTGTGATTGTTATTGTTCCTGAAAACCTAATTTGATTTTGCTTTCTATCATCTTGTTAGGAATCAGTTTAATTTAGAGAGGATTTTGTTTTATTGGACGTTAGATAATTATTTCAAAATATAAAATGTCAATTTTTAGTAATTTACCTGACTTCATTAAAAACTGTTTTTTTTATGAATTTCAGTGTCCGAAAGGATCCTGAAACAAAGGATATTAATATAGCATCTACCGTCATTAAAGTCTATGCATATGTAAGTATCTTGTTAGAGCAGTATTACATATGTAATATTATTCAAAATAATTTGAAGATGACATGTAATCTAAACAAGTTTCATCATTTATTTTTAAACTTAATAGATCTTTCTTTGGTGTATAATAACATACATATGCACATTTATTACAATACATATAATATGGAATTGTACATACATTTAAGTTACTAATCTGTTTAGCTATCAATGATCTAGTCCTGAAGTGAGCATATGTTCATCCAGATGTTACATTACAATACTCTTTATCTTTTAATATTTGCTGGTGCTCAGGAATATCTGAAGCACTTCACATTGCTCATCTTTGATGCTCCAATCTGTCAGAAGTTAATTTTTTTCCTACCACTAAGTTCTTTTCTCTATCAGAATGCTAGAAATAGAAACCTCTAGAAGTAGTGCATAGTCTAACTACAGTTTATTCCTATAGATTAATCTTTCATAATTCAGTAAACTCAAACTTCATTTTTCCACCAACTGATGAAGATGGGGATTACTTTTGAGCAGTCTCAGACTGGATTTAGCCCAGGGGTAAATCAAGAGAGATGTCATTGATCACTGCTAAGTTTGATTATAATATTAGCCATAATCAATGCTTTTCCTATGTGAAATTTCAAAATGGTTATACAAGTGGTATCCAGCTATATGAAAATATTTTATTAAGCACTATTTGGCCATCACTACAAAATGAGTAAGTAGATGTCCTCCAAGAATACAAAAATCAATATGCTTAAAAATAAGTGTTATTTAACTTGACAAGGAACCACCAAGAACACTCCCCACAACAGTAACAGGGCAAACCACCAGTATATATAAAGAGAGCAAACTTCACTCTCCTCTAGGACTGATGATATTACCTAATTTGGTAATGAAACATCTGCAGAAAAACAATCAGAGAGAACCTAGGACTCCACAATTCAACTCTGAGCTGCAAATACTGGATAAGTCCCTGCAGTTTTCTTTGCAAGGTTTTCAGTAATGGTTTGATATTGCCTCCTTTCTAGAGCTCAGAGAAAGTAATTAGCCCAGAGTCACCCATTGGCTTCTTGTCAAGTCAAGATGGGACTAGAACTCGCAGTCTCCCATTTTCTAGCTGATGCTTTAACTACTATACAAAACTTCCTCTCTAAATAATATTTAGTAGCATCTTTACAAATATAAAATGTTATGTATGCCTTTAAGTTTGTTCAAAAGAAAAAAAAAATTATATTGAACTATTTCAGTAAATCAAATTAAAGTTACACAATAATGTTAATCTTGATAACAGTACAAATTATTATCCAGATGGATTGTGTTCAGATGAGAATGTTAACACCTAAAATAAATTGTATTATGCATTTAATTTCTGGAGGTTATAATGACATATATATTGACTTTTATGTTTTTTCTTTAATGATAAAAAATAGATTTCTGGATTAATCTGGAATACATATAAGAGCTGAGCTCTGCTATGTAATTGTTTAAATATTAACATTTTTAATATTTTGCAGTTCTTAGGCTATTGATATTTTATGAAATTAAAATTATCCCCATTTTGCAAATTTGGAGAGTTAACTATAACTTTGTTACAAATTCTAGTAAGATTCATTTGGAAGATCTCTGTCTTTATGCAGGTCACTTTTGTATGAGGTAAATGATCTGTGTTGAGTCAGGGTTCATCCTCATGTTGCAATAACTGCAGTAAAAACATGACTCAGTAAACATTATTAAATGGCATCTCCTCATGACATTTCTTTTGACGCAATCCCAGTCTGCAATGAAGACAGCTTAACATTGTCTCAAGCTGTTCCAGTTTTAAAACACTGTTTTCTCTCTTCAGTGTTTACAATGAATATAATATAGGATGCTTCATTAACAATGTAGTTGAGGTTGGAGGGTGATTATATGATATTATAGGAGAACCTCAAGTGGAGAGCTCCACTTGAGTGATGGGAGGTCTAGGAGTAATGGGAATAGCTAGTGCAAAAAGAAAACCATTTGGGATCTATAGTAATGGCCATCTTGTTACCCCTACATGTTAGTGTTCTCATCATCCCGTTTTGATGTTTTGAACTGTAAATTATATCTCACAATATTTTTATGGGAGGGGACACTTTTTGTCTGGCTCCTCTGATGAGATCTGTCCAGTATGATTGAACCTCTGGCATACCTCTCATCCTCTTCCGAACACACAAACCTCACAACCACAGGAAGGTGGTGCCTCACTGGGGTGTGTGTTAAATCTGTACCTTTATGCAAATTGTTATTAAAAAATTCCTTTACAATCCTTAACCACTTGTTCTTTCTATAAAATGGTCTCATTTAATCTCCATCACAATAACTAAAGTTTAAGTTTAAAGGTCAACGCAGCTGGGTAATGATCTGAAAAGGTTTTGGGTAAAATATAGTGGGGCAAAAAAGTATTTAGTCAGCCACCAATTGTGCAAGTTCTCCCACTTAAAAAGATGAGAGAGGC
>JANHZU010001300.1:0-11786 GCA_032468055.1 Acrochordus granulatus
AGGGAGGCCTGTGTGCTGTAATCCATGGGGTCGCGAAGAATCAGACATGACTGCGCAACTGAACAACAAGGGGGAAAAACTGTACAAATTGCCTGCCCTACATTCACTGAAATTTCATGAAACATAAAAATTGGATAATTGAATCATGAAATTATATATCTACCCACAAACTTCCAACAGTCGTATCATAGATAATTGTAAGATCTTGACTAACATATCTATACAAGAAAGGTAAATGTGACATACTGATTATAATACACTGATTGTAATTCAAAATCAACAGTATTTGCATGCATTCATGGAAGGTTTAAATGGTGTGGGTGAAATGTATCATTAGCTCTCCACAAACTATGATTTATAAAGGATCAATCTGAGGATTAAATATTTTATCTAATTTAAATTCTTACTGCCTTTTGTTTATAGTTTGTATTATACCTGATCCTAAACTACTATCAATTATTATTAGATACAGTTTCAAAACAATGTCAAAACTTGAAAATGCAATTAGTTAATATAAAAGGGTGATGCATAAAATATTAATGCTGAAGAAACAAGGGGGAAAGTATCTTGTATGTTCCCAAAAGGGGATTCCAGGCTCCAACATCTGTTTTAAACCTCTAAGCCATAAATTTTATTTCAAAGTCTGCTGAGACAAATATCAGCCACAAAAAGTAATTCTATTCATAATAAAAGTTGAGTGATATAACTAAAACAGATATTAAAATATCAGATAAATGAGAGAATTCTGATGATGATGATGCACTGCTGAGGCCTGCCCTCCCCAATGCCTTAACAAATCTAAATCTGTACTTGTCTTCATGTACTACTGGAATCAAATTTAATGAAGAACAATTAAAGGCACTGGATATGTTTACACTACTAAAATAAAGCATTGCTGATGACAGCTATTTATAGGTACCTAACAGATTGTGACATAGAGAAAGGAATGGACTTGTTCTCTGATGTCCTTGATGGCAAGGCCAAACCCATTGTGTTGAAATCACAGGGAAATAGATTCAGGTTAGATATTAGGAGGAATTTTCAGATGGCAAGAGCTTTCAGCTAGTTTCTTCATGAAGTGTTATGTCTTTACTCCATTCTGTTTTCTTACTATCTTTTCTATGATGTTTATTTTCCAATTTTACCATTTTTGACCTTACAGTGGAACCTTACAAGACAAGCATCTCAGAAGACGAGATTCTCACAAGACGAGCAAAACAAATTAATAAAATTTATTCCGCTAGACAAGCAGCGACTGACAAGACAAGCAAACTTCATGCCATAAGTTACACGTCATCAGTCAGTGTGCTCTGTATTTCCCATTCAGGAAATGCCGTATGGTTTACTCCATTGCCGTACAGGAGGCAAGCGTGCACGCGTTCTGCCTATGCTGCTGCGTGGCTTACTCCGTTACTGTGTGTGTGACTGACCTTGACAGAATATACGGAAGGTAGACATTCCTAAATGCAAGATGAGCACCACGTGATTCTCCTCTCTCACTGCGTTAACAGTGTAAATTAAGTGAAAGGCGTTCAAGAGATGGAACTCCCGAGACTTCAGACTCCAGATTCTCTCTCCAGACAGTCCACTCCTCCTCCCTCGTGCCAGATGGGACTGTTCTGAAAGCGTGTGCGCACACTCACACAAAATAAAGCAGAAATTGTCTTTGTGCTCCCCCAAAATAAAGCAGAAATTCCTCTTCATCGCTTGGCCTGACCCCTGCTGCCCATCTCTTCTCCCCTCATAGTACAAAGGCAAGAAACATTTCCAAACCACCCACGAAAGACCCCTGGAAAGGCGTTGCTGAGGGAAAAGGCAGTTTTGCCTCAGCAGCGGTGGCAGCAGATCCTCTGAGCCAGCAGGGAGCACCGGACAGCAGCCGGCCTAGCAGCAGCTGAGGCCTAGCAGCAGCCTCGAAGCAGATCCATAAGTACTGGTTCGTTTGTTCTATTTCTGCTTTATATTGTGTGCTAATCATTGATACTTGTTTCAGATGTAAGGGACAATCATTTCTACATAAAATTCCATTGAAAATGATTTTTTGGTGAATATTTTTGGGGGTGCGGAATGGATCGTCCGACTTTCCATTGTTTCCTATGGGAAACCTCATTTCGCTTTAAGAGCATTTCACACTAAGAGCGTTCTTCCGGAATGGATTAGTCTCGTCTTGTGAGGTTCCACTGTATTTTGTTCTCTTTAGCTGAATATTTGCTAGGAAGAAGTTTCCTGTTATAAAACTTCCTGCTATGTCATAAATAGATGAGGAAGATGTGTTTTTTAAAAAAGTTATTTTGTTGTATTCAATAGACCAGAATCTCTTGGTCTATTGGACAAAAGGTATGGTCACAAGAATTGATAATATAATACATAAGTGCAACACTGATGTAAAATAAGCCCTATTCTGTAATATGGGCCCTTCATCGACAAATTATTTCCTTGTTCTGATTGCTACTAATAGAAACTGAAGAGTTATATTGCCACTAAAAGAATTACCCTTGAAATGTTCCAATAAGTATTTTACGTACATAACACTAAATGAATCTGTTTGATGTAAGCAGTTGTTGGAAGATCCAGTATAAACGATGTAGAAGAGAAGAAGATAATCCACAGGTTCAAAAAACTTTTAAAGCCAATATATCTTCCCTGCAAAATGTGCAAAGAGACCACGTTTGATTTTGACAAATGTTCTCAAACAAAGACAGTTTGAGAAGGCTACTGAGATAAACAGCTGGATGAAAAACATTTTCAAACAAAATTCCAGAATGTCTCACTGAACATATTGAATAAGTATAAACAGAGAAATCCTGAAGAGAACTACTGGATAGTCGAATTATTGCCTATGCATCATACAAATTTCAGATTCAGATACTTTATTGATCAAGCAAACACAAGGAATTTGACTCCAGTACAGCAGTTCTCCGTGTAATTGCAAGATACAGTAAATAAATGAAATTATGTATTCAACAGTAAAGTATGCATCCAAAGCATGCACCCAGTAGAAAAGGAATTTAGTAAAGGTAGAATTAGAACCACAATCTATTGATAAATAGGTATACACATTAGATAAAACTTCTGGATTAATTTAGAATTCTTTTCACTTTGTGTCCTCATGTCATACAGCATGAGTCAAGTATTCAGCTGAATGATGGCATGAGGGGAAAAACTATCCCTGTGTCTGGTTGTTTTAGGATGCAGTGCCCTATCGCACCATTCAGAGGGAAGAGGTTCAAATAGTTTATGTCCAGGGTGAGAGGGGTCTGCAGATATATTCTCTACCCTTTTCTTGACTCTCTCAATATACGAGTCCTCCATGGAGGACAGGCTAACTGCAATTATGTTTCTGCAATCCTGACTGTTCATTGGATTCTGTACCTGTCCTGGATAGCTGTTGCACTGAACCAGACAGTTCTAGATGTACAAAGGACAAACTATGATTCCTCTGTAGAACTGTATCAGCAGCTCAACTGCACCACAGGGGTAGCTATTCAACCTCCCATCTGTAAGCAGATTCATCACCATCTCTAATGAATCCAATGACTTAATGTAGCATCAGAAAACTTCAAAATTTTGACATAGAGTCCCCAGAGGTGCAGTCATTGGTGTACTGAGAAAAGAATAGCGGAGAGAGCACACAGCCCTGAGGAGCACCAGTGCTAATGCCAACTATCAGATGTAATTTTCCCTAGCCTTACTGTTGCTTCCTGTCTGTCAGGAAGCTGGATAACCATACCACTTACAGGTATGGATAGGCACAGTGAGCTGGGTCAGTTTATAGTGAAGAATGTTAGAGATGATGGTGTTAAATGCTGAGCTGAAGTCAACACAAAGGACTCATGTGCAGGGAGTTGGGGAGTCAAGATGTTGCAGGATATAATGCAGTGTCGTATTTACAACATCATCTGCTGAACTGTTTGCCCTCTCGGCAAACTGCAGAGGGTCCAACAGTAGATCTGTGATGATTTTCAGATGGGCCAACACCAGAGTCACAAATGTTTTCATGACTATAGATGTTGTCATGAAGACATTTTTAGATTTGTCATGACAAATTAACCTTAATTTGTCATGAAGACAAATTAAGATTAAAAATAAAAGGGAAAATAATTTAAAATATGAAGTATTTATTGGCCCAGATGATTTGGTGCACACCCTCAGTTTTGTACAGAGAAATATAGAAAAAGAAATAAGAACTACTATAACATATATAACAAACAGAATTTATGTTAATATATTTATCACAGATACTATGAGAAGGGAAAAACACAGTAAGATCCTGGCTAATTGTTTAAAACAAATGTAGGGCAATGATTCCAATTTCAAAAGTGAAAGGTAAAATCTATAAAACTTCAATGGTTATAAATTGTCAATTTTTAAAAATTTATTCAGAATTATGTAGTAAACCAGATAATGTATTTAAAGAAGGTATAGAAATCTTTTAAAGTAAAATTAACCTAACACATTTTGTTAAAAGACAAAAACATTTTTATTTACTCCACTACCTGAGGTAGAGGTTAAACAAATAATTTTAAAAATGGCAAGTAGCAAAATACCATGATTAGATGGGTTCCCTATCAAATGTTATAAAACATATATAGATTTTTTTTGGTGCCAAAACTTTGTCAAGTATGTGTTCAGAATAAGAGAATTTTATTACCAGTATTTAATCAGGCTGATGTTACAATTATACCAAAATCAGATAAAGATCACACCGAGTGTGCTAATTATCATCCAGTTTCATTGATTAATTTTAACAGCAATATTAGCAAATAGTGATATAGTTTATGATTACAAATGATCAGACAGGATTATAAAAACTAGGCAAGCGCAGATAATATCAGAGTAGTTGTAGATCTAATAGCCTTGAATAAAAGTGAAGATAAATTTATAATCTTATCATTAGATGTTGAAAAAGCCTTTGACGAAATACATAAATAGTACACGTTTGCTGAGCTAAATAGATTTGGATTTCCTTTGGAATTCATAAAATAGATTAAGATATTATATGAGTTGCCCACATCTAAAGTAAAAGAAGTTTCTCCTTTTCTACTATTCAGAGGAAGTAGACAAGGATGTCCATTTTCACACATGCTTTTTAATGTCTTCGTGGAACCTTTGGCTTGTGCTATTAGACAACAGAGGGACACAAAATGGTTTGATTGCAGGTGACATCCTTTTGTTGATTTCATGCTACTATTCCGGTGTTAATGCAAAAGATGGATGGTTTTAACCAACAGCAGGATACCTAACCGATCGAAACTAGGCTTGATGCCAATAGATGAAAGTTTGGTAACCTATCGATTTAAGGAATATCAATTCTCTATTTTTACTGAATCCATTAAATATTAAAGTATGTGTATACCAAAGGACATAACTCGGTTAGTAAAGTAAAATATAAATAAAATTCAGAGAGAGGTTTTTTCAGACATCGATAGATGCAAGTAATTAAGCCTTACCTTTTGGGGAAAGGTGAACACTCTCAAAATGAATATTATTCCCAGATTAAGTGATATTCTGAGAGGAATTCCAGTTTATATATTTGGAAAATATTTTGAGAAAATAAATTATTGGTTTAAAAATGTCTATGGGGTTAAGATGTAAAAATGTGTATTAAGGCAGAAGAGGGTTGTAGTAGGTAGTACTTCTAATTTTAATTTTTTACTTCTGCCAGAGTATTGGGCTCTTAGCTGATTTGGCCAGTTCTGTTTGTTTGTTTATTGAATTTCCATGCTGCCGAAATCCGAAGGAATAGAAAGCAGGGAAGAATGATAAAGGAGTAAAGTGAGAAGTAGGGTGGGATTATGATCTGCTGTCAAGTTGGTACACACTTCACACTCCCTTCTCGATGGATGTTAAACAAATGAGGAATGAGCTGTTAAGGATAAAGTGCAGACTGTGGACCTGTGTATGCCTTAAATGCATAACCCCCCTCGCTCTAACCCTGGCTTTTCATCCTAACTCAGCCGTCGATTTTCTGACGTTAACCGTGGCTAATAGAGTTGGGGCTCCTTTCTGTTTGTCAGTTTATGTGGCACTTCACAGACTTTTAATTTATGGGACACCTTATTTGTCTTCTCTTCTTGGTGTATGAATCCATTTGATTTGCAGTGGGCTTTTACACCATTGCAAGGATAAGTACCAGGGTTTACTGGGGTTGCTCTTCTTTTAATGGCGGGTTAAAAGAATTGGAAAGGGAAAGGACATATCTTAACTTCCCACGCATTTGTATATGTTTTACCTTTAAGTAACCTATTTGTGAGTGATGCAATCTTGGAGATGCCTTTTCTAATCACTATTGGCTAAGCATGAAGATAATCATGAAATACAACTATTGCACAGTTGAAATTTTTATTACCTCTCTTTCTCTTTTTCCCCCTCATCCTCTGTTCTTCCCCTCCCTCTCTTCCTTTCCTTGCCCTCTTACACTTTTATTTTCTCAGCTGCCTGCCTTATCCTTGGTTGTATGGTTTATCCTGATGGCTGGGATGCAAAAGAAGTGAAAAGGATGTGCGGTGAGAAAACAGACAAGTACACACTGGGGGCTTGTTCAATCCGCTGGGCTTATATCTTGGCCATTATTGGAATCTTGGATGCCCTGATCCTCTCATTTCTGGCATTTGTACTTGGCAATAGGCAGGACAGCTTACTAGCTGAAGAACTCAAGTTGGAAAACAAAGGTAAGATTGCTGCTTTGGTCAATGTTGTTATTCTGAGTTCGCTCCAGGACGAGAACTAAATGGTTTTAATTGTCCCCATGTTCTTTGCTCATCCAAGTTCTAACTTTCTAAAAAGCACATTTATAATTTGGACATAAGTCTCCAACTTGTACATTGTTTTTTTCTGTAATAAAGAAATTGCCATTAACATTTTCAAAATTGGGAAATACTTTAATTTGATCAGTTTCTGACAAAAGCAGGAGAAGCAGTCACAGTCACTGCCCATATTTTGGAAGAGAGGGAAGGAGACAAATAAAAATAGCATTCTGTGCATAACAAATACAATCCTTTTCTTAGCATTTTTGCTCTGCCCAGTTCACTCCATGTTTCTGCGATTTACTTTCCAAAAAGGGATTGGAATGCAGCAATAAGTCCTTTTTGTGCAACTGAATTTTTATTGTCTCACAGATAATTGAAGAAACCACCATGGGATTTAGGGTCTTAATCTAGCAACTATAGCCTCAATTTTTATTTTTGATCTTCTGTTTCTTCACTGCTATTCCAGTGAAGATCCAGTGAAGACCTTTTTTCAGGAGGTGTTGAAATAATGACTTGACTCCAAGCATAAGGTTTTCTGACATGCTCTGGAGGTAAATAACCTCTCCTAATCCTTTTGGAGGGAAACTTGCTCCCCACTTCCCTCCCCTCCCCTTCTTAAAAGCTAAATGGAGAATTAAAAGCTGAAGGAATACACACAACCAATCTGTCCAGCAGCTCATGTGGGAAAAGCAACATTTGGCTTTTATGGCTTATCAATATATATATATATTGGTTTCAGTGATTTCATTTTTACTTCCAAAACATCACTTACTTCCAGGCTTATGGTTTGGCTGATTGTCAAAATTTTCAGTGTAGTTTAAATTTATATGACATGCTATCCAATGACGTGTTATACCAAAGAGGAAATAGCTGTGCCATGTACAGGGATAACGGATGGGAAAATTCATATTCAGTAACACACAACATGTTGATGGGTACAACAATAATTCAGTATTCTTCCCTTGCACATCTTGTTCTAACTTGATTTCGTTGTGTGCTCAGATCGGCCTTTCACTTGCTTTTCATAAATACTGTATTTATAAATTGTATTTTTTAGTATTAACTATTGGGAAATATAATTTTTATTTTTTAAGAATATTATAACAGTTGTTTTGCTTTGCCAGCTAGTATCAGAACTGAACAGGATTGCTAGTGATTTCAGCTTAGTATTGTCCTCCAAAACCAGCAGCAGAGGTCCTTTCTGGTTCTGAATCTTTTTGATAGACTGTGGCTCTGGGCATTAGTTTCTGGATAGACTTCCAGAAGTTGTTATGCAGTGTGACATCTAACACAAAAAGGACTCAAGCAAGCACATGCCATTTTAAAATCTGTTTAAAAAACAACCCCACCTAGGGATAATAGTCACAATAGATATACCAAACTAAACTTGATAACTACCATTATTCCAGTTTTCTGTTATCTAGTGATGAGTGAAAAAACCCGAAGCTATGAAATTGGATTTTTGGAGGAAATGCAGTCTTATCTAAAACAATGACGTCCCATTCCAGACAGCAGAATTTCACATAAAACTACTTCCATCAAATTCAAATTGTGTTTTAGATTATTGTCCTCAGTGTGTCTGAAATACTTTTTCAAGCACCTTTTGTTAGTTTTCCATTTCTTCTAGGCATTCATGTGAAAAACCTAGGTTGTATGATGTGTCATCTACATGCTACTGCTATATTATAACCAAACATCTGAATAAAATCCATTGTAGGTTCATTAACACGTTAATGTCAGCCCTTTAAGGTACACAAGATTAAGAAACAGAAGCAACAGGATTTTCAGGAATGTTCTTCATTGTTATAGGATTAGGTAATATGATCTGGAAACTCTGCCAGAGTTCCTATTTCATTTTATATCCCTCCCCAACCCAAAAATCTATGTGGGGTTATTTGTGAGCTTCTTTTTCAAGAATAATTAACTTTTTCTAAAACATTTTTTCTAAAGATTACCAAGTAATCTTTTTTAAAATCTTTTTAAATGGTTCAGTCATCTCTTCTGTCTCAAGGCCAAATCTACATTCTTTCATAGTTAAATGCCATGAGAAGAAACTAGAATTATAGAGTGGTGTGCGGGCAAAAAGAACACAGTAAAAATGTCCTAGTACTATCTAATAAGGCCTGTTTTCCATGCAGGATTGGTAATAACATTTTCCCCTAAGCTCAGTTCCAGTTATAGAATAATATTGTAAAACAATTACAAAATCTAAGATCACACTTCTCCTTTCCCTATGGTAAATTAGAGTGCTTTCCCTGTAGGATGGATTATACCTGGGAATATAGAAGGCAGATATGAGTTTGTAGGTTCTCCATGGCTTCTTATATGATATACAGTAGATTCCACATGAATAGTATCTTATCCACAAAGACAGCAAAATCTTTGAGAGCTCTCCAATCCAGGTCTTAAGATCTTAATTAAACATTAATTTCAGAGAACCAGCACTGAGGAGATGCAACGGAAGCAAAATATTCCTTTGTTATTACAATTGCCTCACAATAGTCCCAACTGTGAACTTTCACTGACATTTCTTGGGAATTTTTGACGGCCTTCAGCTTATCAGGATGCCAAGAAGTCGATCTAGCTCTAAAATTTGGTGGATGACATTTGTATCATTCCAAGGAAGAGCATAATCTAAGACAATCCCAAGTAGAAAATTCAGCCATTGAATGTATTTACATTTTTGTATTTTTTCCCTTTTTTTAAATCCCCATACAGGGGATATAAACTTTAGACTAATTGAACATAAATATAAGTAAAAATAACCTCCCATTTGACTATCCTGGACATTCTGGACCATTCATAGCCCATCTATAGTATCTAATAATATTTATTCATAATATATCCAGATCTTATTACTAAATATTAAATAACTGGATAATTTCTGGTTCAAGTGCTACATAGCTTCATATAGGTATCATCCTCCGAATTAAGATCATAACAGCTATTTTAAGTTGCTAAATCTTAAATCTTTTAGATCTACCCAAAGTTCATATAAGTTTCTTCAGTGTGCTCAGAAAAATGACTGAGCAAAATTATTATTCTCTCCTTCCAAAGAAACAGGAGCCGTTTTGTTTTAAAGCAACATCTTGAGGCAATTAAATATTTTGCAAAGGGGATAACTGGGAATTTTATGATTAATCAAATACAAATACTACAATTAACTGGGAAATAGAGGAAATTCATGATATATTACACAACATTTAATAAACAAGGTGATTTGAATACTTCCTAAACAATTTTGAATCAATACTGACCACTAGAGATTTAAAAGAGGGATAAAGAACTGTAGAATCAGATTATTCAATATCATTATTAATATTATATATTATATTATGTCAACTATACATTTTAAAGAGATTCCTAAACAGATGTCAAGGGAAATATATGGATTCTCTAAATGTGTATTTTTATAATGTTCATGTGTTTATGGTTAAAATAGTAAAAGTTATTCCTTCAGTATCAGTTTAAATATGTATTACAGAATGTATTTTATCTAGTCTGAAAGCTATATCTAAGTATAATTTATTTTAGAAGTTAAGATAGCACACTCAAATAAATGGGGTAAATAATGAACTGCATAAAAATCTGATTTTAAAGATAAGATGACTTCTTCCATATCAAACTATTTTCTATGATAGATTGTCAGACAGCTTTACAGAGAGACCTGATTTTCGTTTACTCACTTTTGACATAAATATTTAGGAGATTGTTATTTGGAGGCTTTTTTATATTTTGATGCTTATTCCTTATACATCATTTTATTTTTAATGAAATGGATTAAAGATTCCTGTAATCTGAGAAATACGATTTATAGCAAGCCAAATTATTTCAGATGTACACCATTTGCTACACGCTCCTTTCTCTAACACAATGCTTCCTAGAAGTATTAGGCTATTTCATTTTATAATTTATAGCTGGAAATTATGGATATTGTTATCCTACATCCCTCAAGAGTACTGTCTTGAGCAAGATTATACTAATGTGAGTCAACAGGCAGCCAATAGCTCACAGAATATTAGACTATAGTGTCTTAAAACATAATCACAATATATTTACATAATGATCTTGCTTTAAACTCATCATTCAGAGCTAAGATAGTATCTATAAATCACTGAGGCAGAGGCTTACCAAATAATTTCAACTGGGACTGTCAGCTGGTGTTCAGGAAGCTAGGAGTTATTTATTGTTGCATTTTGTATGTGTGTGAAAGAGAGAGTTATTAAGCATTTGAACAATTGTTAACTCTTCACAAAGTCTCTATGTTTGACTATAAAGTGTTCAGAAATGACAAGCGTGGGAAGGAGCACTTAATTATAACGACTGGCCTTATTTTAAACAGTGAATCTGGTCCTCAGCTGGGAATTCATGAGAGTCAAGTTTCTTGTCGCAATCTGTGTCTTCAAAAGTACATCAAGGTTTTAAAAATATTTTATCTACCTTCTGGTATGTGCCATAAACTGCCTGAAGCACCAGAACATTATTTTTTCCTCTTTTTTCTTGATAGCCTTCCTTGTAGTACTGTTTTGTGGCATTTGATAATGAACTTCAGCTCAGCTCTAGGCATCTGCTGAAAAATTGGTGAATATAAAGGGTTTAATTTGAGAGGATTCAGCTTGGGGCAAAGAATGAACTGGCAAAGGCAAGCGCGGCCAGTATTGTGGTCAATGCTTCTCAGTCGCATAACAGAGAATCAGCATTGTGGCAGACATGAAGCCTTGGGGAAGGAGAACAAGCTGATCTTTCCCCATGCCACATTCCTCCATTCTGGAAGTGGGCACCATTTTGAAGCACCCACAATTCATTATGGCCACTCTGAAAACAGCATTTGCTTCCTGCCTGCAGCTATGCAGTCTGGGATGCTGAGGGATGGGCAGCTTGCTTTTATTCCCCAGTGTGATCTCCAGAGCTTCCAGAAGGAGATCTATGGTAAAAGGTAATTGAGTGACTGGTGACGGGAGGTACGGAAGAACATGTGGAACCTGGTGGGATGGCAAAGCAGTCCCAGCGCCTTTGGAGACCCAGTTGGGTGGGGTG